>JAIUCV010002719.1:17500-22500 GCA_026724425.1 Erythrophleum ivorense | reverse complement strand
TACGAAAGGAAGTTGATCGTGGATTATCAATAAAGACTGAAATTGATTCTTCCTGGGTCGATGCCCGAGCGGTTAATGGGGACGGACTGTAAATTCGTTGGCAATATGTCTACGCTGGTTCAAATCCAGCTCGGCCCAATAATTCGCCGATCCACCATGAAATGATGTAACCTTTTGTTGTTCTCCGGAAATGCCCGATGCGCTCTGATACGGAAGAATAAAAATCTGCTACATCCCTACCACTATTTATTTTATTACGTATTTTTTCCACAAATTCAGATCTTGCTAATGATCTAAATTCATATCAAGATCTGTAAGTATAAAGTCTAAATAAAAAAGACTCTTTTTTATTTTCATTGATTCATTGAAAGATTGATTTTCAATTGATTTGGCAATAACGAACAGATTACTAGTAATCCGTGTCGATCTCGCTAAAGTGCATATCCATATAGATATCAATATATTAGTCCCGCCTCTGCCAGTTAGAACAAGACAATTCTAATCTAAAATCGAAATAGAAAGGGTTTGAATGAAATCGTAAGAATATGCATGCTGTACACCTTTTTTTCCTGGGATTGTAGTTCAATTGGTCAGAGCACCGCCCTGTCAAGGCGGAAGTTGCGGGTTCGAGCCCCGTCAGTCCCGATGGATAGAAATCCGATAAAAAATGTATCAATTCATTTCTTCTGTGAAAGGGAGTCAAAATAACAAACATAATCTCATTCCTAACAGGGATCTCTCTTTTTTTTTTTCTTTTTTTTTTTTCGTTTCACATTTATCATCAAACCAATATGGTAATTTCCATTTCTTCAACTAATACTGATTGATGGAAAAGAAACATATGTGGATTAGCACAATTATTAGTAGCGTCATATTCAGGATTCCAAGAGAAAGAGATACCGTACTACTAGACCTGGCTTTTTCGATTACTCCCGATCTGTGTAATGAAATAGAGTACTATAGAATATGTTTACCGCGAACACATACACACAAATGGAATTTGCACGATACAAAAAAAATGGAACGCAGTTCCTTTGATTTTGATAGAATACTTTAGGATTAAAAGTATATCCTTTTCCGGCTCCGATTTTGTATAACCTCAAGTACTAATTTCAATTCCTAATTATTTGCATTTTAAACAATCTATCTCATTCAAATTTCACACTGAACTTTTTATATATGTTTATCCTATTACTAATCGAAGGATGAGAATATTAAAAAAAAAGATCAAACAAAGATTCCCTCGGTCTTACCGAGGGAATCTTTGTTTGATCTTTTTTTTTTAGTAAAGGTTCTGCCGAAGAAAGAAAACAAATTCTTACAATAAAAAAGTACAGGAATTTTTGGATTGGATCAGAAATCCAATTTTGAATTTGGTATGGATAAAAGATCTTCCTATGTTATACTATTCAATTCTTGACGATGAATCGATTTGATAGCTCAGATATTGTTATTCATGATATTGATCCGATTCGATATCATCGAGATGTAATTTATACCATTGAATTTACCGACGAAAGATTTATCATCTCTATGGGATTAAATCCCGAGTTATTGCAAATTAAAGAGAAATCTAACGATGAGATTATGGAAGTAAATATTCTCGCATTTATTGCTACTGCACTGTTCATTCTAGTTCCTACTGCCTTCTTACTTATAATTTACGTAAAAACTGTAAGTCAAAGTGATTAATTTGACTTAAACTTGACTTCTTAGTTCTTATCAATGCAATGATGGAAGAAAAAATGAAAAAGGATTTCAATTTCGCGTCTTACTCTTAAATGAGATGATCGGACTAGAATCAGCAGTATTCTATGAAATCTGATAGTATGGTAGAAAGAAATAAAATCTATTTCTTTCTACCATACTATCTATTATTGTAGTGTATAAAGTTTTACTCTATAAAGATAGAGGTTTAATATGGATCAATTTACAATATCTATCTTCATATATAGAATATCAATCACATATATGTAATGTACATAGCGTCCCAATTTTTTTCTTTGTTTCATCTATTTGATTTGTATTGGTTCCAATCAATCTGAAATAATCAAAAGGCAACTCTTATTCTTCCGATTCGAATTTCTTTCAAGACCAATCCCGGTATCATATTAAAAAAAATCAAATAATCTTTTTAGCATTCCGAAGAAATAATTGATTAAATAGTTGACAGATGATCCAGGGGTTCTATGGGAAACTTTTCCTATTTCGAAAAGATTAGTAAAACCCAACCGATTTTTAACGTTTGAACCGTGATATGAAATGAAAGCATAAATCCAATTTCGAAACTAAAATAATAAACCAAATAATAAAACAAGCGGTAAGCACGTAATATGTGACTGGCCTAAGGCAACGGCAATATCTTATTATGTGTAGTATCTCCTAGACAACTACTATGTCTATCTTGTTTCCTATAGAAAGTGTGTATCCGCTTAATAACTAATAAAAAAACGGATTTCTTTTCTCTTTGAAAAAAGTGAAAAAGGGGGGGGGGGATAAAAAAAGAAATAAAAAACGGGTTCCGCGGTTCCTCATTGTCCATATATAACTTTGGTAAGAGCCAGTTCATCGAAATCGAAATTTTAGAAAGAATTCGGTTAGAATAAAATTCCTATTATTTGTATTCCCTTGACTTAAAAATACGAACATGGGAATAATTCAAATATTTGTTTAATTGAAAGAGTATTTTCTATTTCTATATTATCCATAGAATACATTACTCCACTCGAATACACTAGAATTCCGAAATGCAGATATTTTTGAATTCCATTTAGAAATTGAATTAATGAATTCAATATCAAAATAAAAAGATTTCAGAACCCATCTATAAAACAATGGATACAGTTTGATTTTTGTTTTTTCCCTCAACTCAATTAGTAGTACCTTTAGAGTCCACTTCTTCCCCATACTACGAGGGAAAGGGAAAATGTAAAGACTACCATAAAGCAGCCCAAGCGAGACTTACTATATCCATGTAAATTATGTCTCCTATCTCTATCAATATGAAGTAATTATTTCATTATTGTTATTGTTCACTAATAATAGTGGAATCACTGGCACAGAGTCAAAAAGGGATTCTGGCCTAACATCATTGACGAAAGAATCAAATAAATCCAATTATAACATCTAACAAGTTCTTATATGATTTCTAGTATAATCAGAAAACATTAAGCACAAACAAAATATCCGGAGACACCCTTGGAAGTATTAAGGGAATGAATGTTACTAACAGGTAGGAATAATAAAACCTATGCTTTATTTTGTTGCCCTCCATTTCATTAAGTAAAAAAAAATATAGAATCAAGATAGATCACTTCGCATACTCTTATTTCCATTTGATCTAATCCTTAACGTCTCCCGATTATCTCTGTAAAACAATCGGAAGACAGCCGATTAAATTCTTTCACTAGGGGTTACCGAAAAGAAAGAATTCTTTTTTTACTTTAAATTAATTATTAAATTTCTATTAAATACTAAATACAAAAATGAATATTTAATTATAATATTCTTTTTTAATATAATTTAATAGAATATTATTTTCTATATTATATAGATATTATATAGAATTCTAAAACATATTCTAAAACTAAAATAAATAGAATAAATAAAAAAAAAAAAAGAAAGCCAATTAGCTATTCAATCTAACTAATATTGAATAAATGCCAGAGCGCTCATATACTTTCATGAGTCTGTATACAAAGTTTATTCCGCCCCTTCCCCAACTAAAAATGGAATTCGATTCCCTGTCCGATCTATCCCTATCCAATCTAATTCAAGACCCAGTCAGTAGACGGACACCACATTAGTAGTGGAGTGGAAGGACTATCATATCAAGATTTACCGATTCCTTTTCACTACTAGAATCTTTCTTGAATCGAGACGCAAGGATTTATAGAATTTTAAAGAATAAAACCTGCAGATGCTTAGAATTTAGAATCAAGCAAGTCTCAAGAGTCCTTTTCCCCCGCTTGCTTCTGCTGGAAAAAAAATTGTCAAGTTTTATATCAACAAAACGGAATAAGCTATTTTGTCGATCAGGCGACACCCGGATTTGAACTGGGGAAAAAGGATTTGCAGTCCCCCGCCTTACCGCTCGGCCATGCCGCCAAAATGATACAAAAAAAAATATATGAGAATACCCCCCAAAACCAAAAAAGGGGGGTTCTAAACTTCTTTTTTTATTTGTTTGTATCTTCAATTTCTGTTTTCCTTAATCCCATTCTTAAAAGAGACCCTTCCCCCCTTTTTCTATTGAAAAAACAAACGTACACTTTCAGTCAAAAAGCTAAAATTCAGGACAAATCGGAACCATTAACTATTAATTCATGAATGATTCTTGAATTTTAATTTAAAAGAAAATGGTTTTTTCCTAATGAGATAAGAATGAGATAAGAAAATCCAAATTGAGACATAACTAATCAGTATTTATTTTTCAAGAAAAAAAATCCTTTTCCATTTCAATTATAACAGCAATTATCAGTATATGTAAACCCTAGAACATAAATTGTTACACAGATATTATCTAATCGGGTATCTTATCCGTATATAATGCCTATAAGGGAATTTTCAGGAAATTCTCGTGCTTCTATTTTTTTTTGACAATTTTTCATTAAATAGATTGAATAGAAAATAAAAATTGAACACGACATGTGCTGTCCGAACGAATAGGACTGTAATAAAGGAAGAGACATCTATATAGATAGCTATAGCTAGAGTTATATCTGCGCAGTTTAATAAATCCAAGCCTTATTTCGCACTTCAATCGTATTCTACAAATTCTACTAAAAAAATAGGTAAAAATTGCGAATTCGAATTCTTTTTGAACAATTGAATCCGTGAAAAGGTTAAGTGCTAAAAAAAGGGATTCTATATTGTTTCTGATTATTAGGTCTTTATCTCATCGAACAGATCAAATCCCGAATTCATTTGTTTTTCTGGTATCCAATCGAATTGGATTGGAATATGTAATATCATAATAATGGTAGAAATTGAATCCATTT
>JAIUCV010002719.1:5000-7500 GCA_026724425.1 Erythrophleum ivorense | reverse complement strand
GATATAACACAGGGTCTTCCAAAAGTGGAACAGGTATTAGAAGTGCGTTCGATTGATTCAATATCGATGAACCTAGAAAAGAGAGTTGAGGGTTGGAACGAGCGTATAACAAGAATTCTTGCATTCCCTGGGGATTCTTGATTGGTGCTGAGCTAACTATAGTGCAAAGTCGTATTTCTTTGGTTAATAAGATCCAAAAGGTTTATCGATCCCAGGGGGTGCAGATCCATAATAGACATATAGAATTATTGTGCGTCAAATAACATCAAAAGTCTTGGTTTCAGAAGATGGAATGTCTAATGTTTTTTCACCCGGTGAACTAATTGGATTGTTGCGAGCTGAACGAACGGGACGTGCTTTGGAAGAAGCGATCTGTTACCGAGCCCTATTATTGGGAATAACGAAAACATCTCTGAATACTCAAAGTTTTATATCCGAAGCGAGTTTTCAAGAAACTGCTAGAGTTTTAGCAAAAGCCGCTCTCCGGGGCCGTATCGATTGGTGAAAGGTCTGAAAGAGAACGTTGTTTTAGGGGGGACGATACCCGTTGGTACCGGATTCAAAAGATTAATGCACCGTTCAAGGCCAAGGCAACATAACAAGATTACCGTGGAAACAAAAAAAAAAATTTCGAGGGAGAAATGAGAGATATTTTGTTCCACCACAGAGAATTATTTGATTTTTTCATTTCAAAGAATTTATGTGATACATCAGAGCAATCATTTCGAGGATTTAATCATTCCTAAGAGCGGATTCATCCCTTCAACGCGGTCATTTGATTTCGTAATAGTAATAAAGATAATAACGAATAGAAAAAAATGAATGGCCTGATCGTGTATCAACGGCCAATCTTCGGTAGAAGAGAAGGTTCCATCGGAACAATTATTTATTTCTATTTCAGGATACCTGATCTCTTTTTTTCAAATTCTTTTTTTATTTGAAAAAAAAAAAAAGAGAGAGAAAGTGTGGGGATAAATGGCAAAAAGATATTGGAACATAACTTTGGAAGAGATGATGGAAGCAGGAGTTCATTTTGGCCATGGTACTAGGAAATGGAATCCTAGAATGGCACCTTATATATCTGCAAAACGTAAAGGTATTCATATTACAAATCTTACTAGAACTGCTCGTTTTTTATCAGAAGCTTGTGATTTAGTTTTTGATGCAGCAAATAGGGGAAAACAATTCTTAATTGTTGGTACCAAAAATAAAGCAGCTGATTCAGTAGCGCGGGCTGCAATAAGAGCTCGTGTCATTATGGTTAATAAAAAATGGCTCGGTGGTATGTTAACGAATTGGTATACTACAGAAAGGAGACTTCATAAGTTCAGGGACTTGAGAACGGAACAAAAGACGGGGAGACTCAACTGTCTTCCGAAAAGAGATGCCGCTATGTTGAAGAGACAATTATCTCACTTGGAAACATATCTGGGCGGCATTAAATATATGACGGGGTTACCCGATATTGTAATAATCGTTGATCAGCAAGAAGAATATACGGCTCTTCGAGAATGTATCACTTTGGGAATTCCAACGATTTGTTTAATCGATACAAATTGTGACCCGGATCTCGCAGATATTTCGATTCCAGCTAATGATGATGCTATAGCTTCAATCCGATTAATTCTTACCAAATTAGTATTTGCAATTTGTGAGGGTCGTTCTAGCTATATACGAAATTCTTGATTAATAATAAGATAAATAAATTATTTGGTTTGGGGAACTCCATAGATTTATGGAATCGGTTACTATACTATTACTGAATCGCGCAAAAAAGAATAACCAGAGATATTATGTGATTAGTTGGTATTCAAAATCTCAAATTGAAGTAGACAAGCCGAAAAAGAGATGGTTGAATCAAAATAATTCCTTTTAAGTTGTATTTCTTTCAGAGGGCAATATGAATGTTCTATTATGTTCCATCAACACATTAAAAAGATTATACGATATATCGGCTGTGAAGTAGGCCAACATCTCTATTGGCAAATAGGGGGTTTCCAAGTCCATGCCCAAGTACTTATTACTTCTTGGGTGTAATTGCTATTTTATTAGTTTCAGCCATTATAGCTGTTCGAAATCCACAAACCATTCCTACTAACGGTCAGAATTTCTTTGAATATGTCCTTGAATTCATTCGAGACGTGAGCAAAACTCAGATTGGAGAAGAATATGGTCCATGGATTCCCTTTATTGGAACTATGTTTCTATTTATTTTTGTTTCTAATTGGTCAGGGGCTCTTTTGCCTTGGAAAATAATACAGTTACCTCATGGGGAGTTAGCTGCACCCACAAATGATATAAATACTACTGTTGCATTAGCTTTACTTACGTCGGTAGCATATTTCTATGCGGGTCTTTCAAAAAAAGGATTAGGTTATTTTGGTAAATACATCCAACCAACCCCAATCCTTTTACCGATTAACATCTTAGAAGATTTCACAAAACCCTTATCACTTAGTTTTCGACTTTTCGGAAATATATTAGCTGATGAATTAGTAGT
>JAIUCV010002718.1:0-42464 GCA_026724425.1 Erythrophleum ivorense | reverse complement strand
AACAATCTAACATAATATAACAAAAGGTAGTTAAACTGAAATTACTAAATTGCCATTAAAAATAATTATAATGTCTATCAAGAAACTTTAGGTTTATTCAATCTGATAAACTCATATGGGGGTGATGTGGCTTGCTTTAAGTCACTGGATCAATCAACTAATTACAGTTCACCTTAAAAGAATCTATATATTATATAAATTTTTACTATTTTAAATGTATTGTTACGTGAATTTTTTTTATAATAAACAAACAGTATTGAATCCTGTGTCTTAGCATAGAGGCAAATTTGAAAATAAATAATGGATCACATGGTGTTTGCAACCATATGATCAATCGAACATCCCATGTTGCTTGTAGAGAATATTGTTATGTTGGGGCCATAAAAGGAAACAATCCAAAAGCATCTTGAACGAATGCGGTTTCTCTCCAGATAAAATCATCTCCATTTAGTTAATTTAGTTTTTTTTTTCTCTTTTCATCCTTCTCGTTATCACTTATTTTCCCTCTTATCTCTTTATTTATATTCAACATTGAATATACTAAATACAAAAGATTTCAACTAAAAAGAATCTTCAAAGTCTTAATTGACCTTTGAAAATATATGCTCATATGTAACATAAAAAATTTAGACCCCGTATCCTACCATGCATAAAGCTTAATAATATAAAATTATACAATACACATGATAATTAAGTGCTTGGAGTAAATCTTGTTTGACTTGTCATATAAAGCATGATACTATAAGCATATGTAATACAACCTGAACAATTTATTGTCATAAAATCACATAGGATCTAACTCCCCATTTTGTAATAACTCCATAAGCAATCAATTCTTTACCTTTGTGGACTTCAATTGTAATTTCCACTCTGAGATATTTTTCTTGATAAAATTTTTCTCTTATTATCTTTGTACACCAAGGGGTGTCTCTTGTTTTATTGAGTTTAATAATACTAGAAAGAGTGAGGTATCAATTTGTAGTGATAGAAATGCTCTAAAGAAAGCAAGAGATGGTAGTTACAATTTTGTATGTAAATTTGTGAAGAAAATGAAAAATATGATAAAAACGATTAAAGATTAAGTACAGGCTTGAATTGACTTTACATCAATATAAATTTTGTGTTGGATATCATTTTTTCCTAATTATTTATTTCATTGCACTTCATTTTTCTTATATCCTTCATTTTGTTGAATAATTGAAAGAGGTTCTCCTATCAAGTTATATCTTGTTTACAACTTATTTACATTGAGTTTTACCTCTTAAACATCTTTGTACATCCTTATCAAACTTGTTTGAAAGTACTTTCATTTGTAAGTTTTTGTATAAACCACATTTGTAGAAATCTTCAAATTCACCCACTTCCTACAACTTACACATGAAATTCGACAATATCATAGATTTAACACCTACACTAATTCAACTAGTTTAATTGGTAACTGATCTAAGTCCCTCAATCATTTATACAATTAAGTTTTTTTTTTTAGGTACGTGGAATTGATACCATTGAGAAATAAACACAAAGTCTTAATCTTTGCAGAGCATTACAACATGCAGCCAAACTTTGCAAAGAGGATACATAGAAAGAAAAATAACTAACTCAAGTGAAACATTACAACATCCTAGTGTCGAATCTGTGCTAACGAAAATAATGGCATGATAACCTAACCAAAAGGACACATCTTTTCACCAAGACAAGCTACTCAATCAGCAATTAGGTTTGCAAATCTCTTAATCTAAGAGAAGGAAAAGGAAGCAAAGGATGGAAAGGGTGCTTTAATATCTTCAACATTAGTGAAACTTCACAAATCAAATGGTTATAAATTAGTAATAATAGAATAAATTGTTAGACTAAAGTGGATATAAAATAAATAAGTGATATTCAAATAAATCAAAATGCAGAAACACATATTACCTTACATCATTGCCAAACCTTGAAAATAGATATGCTTCTAAACTCTCTATTTCTCTCACTAATAGAGTATATGAGTGTTGTCAATTCAATTGGCTTGAAGAAACCGAGTTAAAAACCTTTGTTTGTGCTAAAAACAAGAGACATCTTACCATCAAAGATGTTTTAAGATAAGGTGGACAAATGATGCTTTAATGGAGAGATAAGATATACTTTCTAAATTGAAGACATAGTGCAAAGGACCAGCCTTACTGAATATTGCAAACTTGCCAACTTGTTTAACTTGCTTGTGAAGGTTACTAACTTGTAACTCACCAACTTGCTCCAACATTCACATAAATAAGATCCGTGCAGTCAAATTCCATACAAATGTACATGAAGGCCAAATTCTTGGCTAGTTCGAGACCCCTTTTCATGGCCAATGCTTTAGTATGAAAAGCAATAATAACAGCATCAAGATTATCGATTAGACTTGCTCTACAATGAAGCACAATAATACCTACTTCGGCATGTGATATGTATTCCAACAGAAAGAACCATCTAAATTGAGTTCATAGAAGCCAAATAGTGGGGGTGTCCAAGACAAAGCAATGACAATTTTTTTAAGACAGACTTGATATGAAGGTCACTAGCTACCCAAAATTTACTAAATGAAGCTTTAGCCTGTTTAGTAGGCAAACAAAGTAGTTGAATGAAGCCCACCAAACCACAGTTCAAAGTGTTAAAGACCCATAGCACATTTAGGTAAGGAAAGAGTCTAAGAAGCACCGATATGGGTATGCGTATTAGGTACAACACGATACAATACGTGAGATATGACAATTTCCAAAATTTTGAGGATACAGGTACGGGAATATATATATTCAATAATCTAACATATTAAAAAATAAATTAAATTATAAATAAGCTACAATAGCATAAATAATATCACAAATTACAAGCATGAATAAGATGCTCATAACAAGTTACATTCCATACAAGTATTAATATTAGGATTTCTAATCCAAGTTAATCTTCATTTTCATCTACATCCACATTAGTAACATTCCTTATGAGCTCTTATTCTAAATCTAGTTCATCTAAAGATAAATTTACAACCTCAAGACCTCTTGCCCCATCAAATGGCTCCCAATGATCTCCATTAACATCCCACATCCTAGTTACTCCACTAAAATACTTTTCACTCTTTCTTGATAGAAGACGAAGATTGGTATGAATATAAACCAAGTCTTCAGCCCTTTTTGGATTCAATTTGTTCCTTTTCAGTGAGTGAATGAAAGAATAGGTACTTCAATTTCGTTCACAACAAGATGATGAACATGGTTGACGAAAAAACTTTAATATAAGTCGTTGGAGCATTAGGGTTGAAGAACCATAATTTAACCACCAATCTTTAGGCTCCAAATTCTACCTATCTTGTAACGAATCAAATAATGAATATGCATCTAAAGCTTCACAAAACATTGAAAACTCTTGAAGGACTAATTTTCTCTCCCTAGGATCCTTAAAATACATATTAAAGTATTTGGTCCTCTCGGTTGAAATTTCAGCATCTAAATGAGGAGGAACTCTGTTGGTGCCACATCAAGCCATTAAGGACTTGTTTAGCACAAAATTAAATGTGGAAAGAATCTCAACAATATAAGTATGGAATATTAGTAGAACTTACTTAAAATTCAATGAATGAGCAAGGCAATAAAGTGGTGTACAACTTTTTGTCCAACAATCAATTATAATTCCATACACAACTCCATAAAATCTTGAATGCTCAGAAAGTTCCTTTTTCTCATGCTTGTATATTGATATTTTCACTTATTCTATTATTGAATCCCACATATCATAAATCAAGTGAAGTGAACGCTTATCCATATCACAAAATCTAAACATATCATAAATAGGCTTTGTGAAAGGGAGGATGTAATTAATCTTATCCCACCAAGAGTTATTAAGAATTAACTCTTTAATAGTATTAGTCTTTCCAGCATCATCCTCTTTATATGTATTCCATTTATCACTAATTACCATCATACAAAGAGACATTTTTATGAGTCTGAGCCTCTTTAGTATCACAATGGTTGAAGCAAACCTAGTATCAACAATGCCAAGCAATTTCAAGGGCACAAATTCATTGAAAATGGGCAACTTCATGGAATGATTCATGATGAAAGTTCTAATAAAAATTACATCATCCCTGATTTGAGTGATCCAATGACATTTTTCATATACTAATTCATTTGCCTCAGTGTTTTTAGCTGCACATATATTTTTTAACGCGAGATTGAGCATGTGGACAACACATAGTATCCAAAAAATGTGAAGATACTCACCTTCAATAATCTTGCTAGCGACTTTACAAACGGGGGCATTGTCAGTAATAATTTAAACTACATTTTAAGGTTTTCCCTCTTCAATTACCTGTTCCATCAACTCAGTTATGTAGAATTTGTCCTTGTATTCTTTAGTCTCATCAATTGCCTTTAAAAAAATAAGATCCCCATCAGATACAGCCATAAAATTAATTAATGGCTTTCACTGTACATTAGTGTACCTATCTATTATAATACTCACTCCCTTCTCACTCAAAGTCCTTTTTATTGGCTCAAGCAACCTTTAAACATTTGCCCTTTCTTGTTGTAACAAAAGACCTCTTAATGCATTATAATGAGAAGGTTTAAAACCAGAAATTACATTGTTTGCAGCATATTGATAAGAGCTAATGTAATATGGATTGCGTGCCAAATTAAAAGATAAGCCATCTGAATAGAACATTCTAACAATTTATGCATACAAATTTTTTCTAACTATTTGGTTGAAGGCTTTTTCCAAAGCACCAACTGTTCTCTTTTTTCCTTAATTGTACTCACTTTGAACACCTAAAGGAGATAAGCCTCTAGTTGGTAGTGGTAATAGAACTTCTTTTGGCTTTGATCTATCCTCAGCCTCTTCTTATAAATTTTTCATCTCTGCTAAATAATGAGCATCTACTTTGGGATACATAGAAATTCCTTTACCAAATACCATCAACAAATGTCACTTAACTCTATAATAAGATCTTTGAAATTCATAGTTACAATAATTACACTTCCAATCCTTGTTTCTACCAGGATTAGCAATTTCTCTTTCTCTACTTCTAGCAATTAAAGTTACATAAGCCCACAAAGGAGTTCCCTCTTTTTTGGAGAATATTACTAAAACAATAGTTAACAGAAGTAGTAGACCTAGGATTACTAGCAGAATTAGAACTTCCAGTTGCCATGATACCTATGATGAAGAAGCAACACAAAGACTAATGTATATTAAACTAGTGCATATAAAACAATCCTCTTTATTGCAATATCATTTATGGAAAAGCCAAATTTTTTTAGATAAATAAACCCAAAGACTAACTATATTTTTTCCCTAATCAATAATGGAACTTTATATATATATATAAAATGTGAACTATAAAATGTAGGGCTTTGAAGCACAAGAATAGCAACCAAATAGAATTAGTGCAGGTTCACAGGCATAACAGAACTACAAGCTGTGCAGCAATTTAATTTAAAAATTTTGTGGAAAAATTTGACCATATATAGCAGTTTTAAGCTCAAAACAAAATCATAAGCATGCAGGCTAAATTTCACCTTAAACATAATGGGACAAAATCACAGTATTTCAATGCAAAATTTTATGCATAAAAGAAAACTAAAATCAAGGCTAAATTCACCTTAAACATAATAGGACAACAATATCATATTAATCCAGAGATTTGGCACAAAATTCAAATTAGAAACGAAGATTAAATATAAAAATAAATCTTAAAAAATTGACTTGCACATCAAATCATTGATCTATCTTAAAAAATACAAAATCACCAATGTAAATAAATGTGATTAGATTTTGTTCGAGTGCCTAATAATAAGGAAGTGTAGGTTATGTATGCACTTGGATTTTGAATTCTTTGTTGAGCTACACTATGCAGCATGGCAGATTAAACAATAAAGTTATAAAAAAGGACAACGGAGGAAGACCAATAAGAATCAATCCTAACGGAGCTACACTATCTCAGTCAAAAGGTTAGCATAAGAAAGCCCACCCGATTTAACCCAATTAAACAAATATAAATTCTAAATCAGATCTGCAATCAACAAACACCACCAACAAGAATCAATCCCAACGGAGGAAGACGCACTTGAGCAACTTTTGTAACGGCCACTGGAGAAGAAGATGCACTTACAATGGCCGGAGAAGACGACGGAGAAATAGACAGAGGGAAGAGACGCACAACAAGATGCAGCAGGAATCCAGAGACGTAGAGACGAGGGAGAACTGAAGCTCGACTCAGATCTGGACGATTAAATGAGGCACAAAATGGACATATTTAATCTCACAACATTTCAAAGTCGTTTCCTAGTCGTTTCGAAATGTTTTGATATGTATAGAAGAAAAAAAAAACATACGAGGTATGTTTGTACACATGCAATATGCGTATCAGTACCGGACACATATCCGATATGGGTACAACTCCCATTTTGCTATTCTCGTGCTTTAAAGGAAAGAGTGCATGCTTTAAATGAACAAAGGACGAATCTTAGGAGGTACTTTGAGAGATCAAATTTCCTTTTCATTCCAAAAGGAGACAATGTGTCCATCATCAATAGTCCAACATTGGCCATGAGAAAAAGATCCCTCCCCTGTAAGAATATGCATTTGCTCCCTTTTTCACTTGTAAAAGTGCAATATTTAACAAATAAATGCCTTAAAATAATTTTCACCCATTGCTTTGCTAGGACTGTTAAGCTATTTTGACCCATACTAATTGAAGCAAATTTCTTTTTTTTTTTTTAAAGGTAGTTTTGTATTATTATTTCATATAAAATAGTTATTATTCTATAGTTTTATTTTATATGTTAATTTATTAAAATTAAGCATATTATAGTTATTTTATCCTATTTTATTGTTGAGTAGTTTCCAAAAAAGAATGCCAGATCATTTGGTCTACTTATCTTTATTTTGGGGGCGGCCCCGCCGCGCCCGGAGGGATGATTAAATGCCTAATTTAGGCTGTGAGATTTGTAAAATTACATTATTGCCACTAGACCTAAAAGCTCACTATGTCCACAGTTGACCCGGTCCGGTCCGGTTTTTTAAAAAAAGACCGAAAACACTCCATTGGGCCAGAAAACGGACCCGAGTGAGAAACGCAAAAGGTAGAGGAAGAAGAAGCTAGAAAGAGCATTTTCGTCGTCCTTGCGTGTTGCGTCTCATCTCGCACCACCTGCCATGGCGTTGAACAACGGATTCAGATCTGCGGCGAGGCTTCTCAATTCTTCTAACTCGTTGCTTTCAAAGTCAGGTCAGTTAATGCTATAACCCACGCATCCCCGTCACGCGTGTATAATCCCTTCGCTACTTGGTTGCTGAGATACTGTTCAAAGATGCGATGGATCAATCGTCAAATTTTAGTTGATCTTTCCTTCTCCTAAGTTCTGATGTATGAAATTTTAGTACTTTTGCTTGCCAATACACCTGTTGGAGTGAAATGGAGGTTTTTGTGAATTTGTTCGTTTTTATCTGAAATTGGAATTGAGAGGGACTGAGAGGATAACAAATAATCTTTTGACATGATTGACTTACAGCTTTTTGTTTTTTAGGGTGTTCGTGATGGGGAAATCGCCAAAACGTAATAATTGCTACCTTAAGAGATATGAAAAGTTTAAAATTATTTTGCAGAAAAAATCATATGCAAATTGTTATGTTTTTGCTATTAGATTCTTTCATGGAAATATAATAAGTATATAGTTTTTTCAATAATAATACTATGGCTTTTATAAACAAATATTTGATTTTTTAATTATATTATATACTTATTATGTTTTAATTAAAAAATCATACACTTATTATTTTAATTAGAAAATCTAATAGCAGAAATATAACAAATTGCATAGTTTAATCCAATGTAAGGTTTTCGAGGCTGGTGTAACACTGGACTGAAAATGAAATT
Source organism: Erythrophleum ivorense (assembly GCA_026724425.1). Classification (NCBI taxonomy): domain Eukaryota; kingdom Viridiplantae; phylum Streptophyta; class Magnoliopsida; order Fabales; family Fabaceae; genus Erythrophleum; species Erythrophleum ivorense. The sequence goes on along the minus strand of JAIUCV010002718.1, from coordinate 34,570 downwards.
CTGGGAGATACTTTACAGAATATCTTATTCTACTATGGACGTGGCATTGTATTAGGAACTTTACAAATGTGCTAATGAACTTCTGGGAGATACTTTACAGACTATCTTATTCTACTATGGATGTGGCATTGTATTAGGAACTCTACAATTGTGCCAAAGACCTAGTCCCTCAATAATTTAGATCCCAACTGCCGTGCTTGATGTTTCAAACCAAAATGACATGATATCAAGGCCCAAAGTAAGGCACTGTCTACACTCTAGAAAATTAAAAGTTGCCCAGGTATCATGTCATTTTGGTTTGATGATCTATAGATGTTACAGCGACACTTTTTTGTTGGATCTAAATTCTGATAGGCTTTTTGTACTCTGTAAGAAACCTCGTCAGAAAATTGTTGTGACTGATCTTGGTTCTTTATCAAAGAAGCCTCTAGCATCATTCACATGCAGGAGGTCATGTAAAAGAAGCATGACCTTCGGTGGATGGTGGATTGATCAATTGTAGTTTTTTTTTTGTTTTTTTTCAAAGATAGAAATCCGTTGTAGGTCATTATGAACTGGTTCTCATTATATTAAAGAGTGCCCATTGATGAGGATGTAGCATTGATTCTATTGAATATTAATTGTGTCCTGGTGGGTTGTCTCAACTCTCTCAAGTTATTGGGGCATAGGGTTCAAACTCATCAATTCAGCAATGTTGCTAATCAGACAGCTGTTTTGTACTTTGTTTACATGGTGCATGCTTTAGGTGACAACAATGGGTTTTAGCAAGAGTCATGTCAACTACTTGGCTTTATTATTGTAGAAGTTGTGAAATATAATGGGTGGTGCCAGTTGTTACCAAACTTCTTAGTTCAAAGACATGCGGGGATGGAAATGAATCTTATTTCTCAAAGTTGACTTTCCAAAGTAGTTGGGTTAATTTACCTTGGATTGGAAAGGGGAACAAGAAGAATGGCAACATTCTTGTTTTGCCAGTATCAATTTTCATGTTGGGTGCCCAGATAGGGGAGGTTGAGCTTGGTGAATCCTGAGAGGAGGGCCTCTGGATAGACAGTGGATAAACAGTGGGCTTAAGAATGGTGAAAAACCTAAATCTATTGAAAAACTTGATGCATTGGCAATATGGAGAAGCTGGTTAGTCATGCTTGATGATTTAGATAGAATTATGGCAAATCAAGAGAATTCTTTGGCATCTAAAGAGAGTGATATGTGATAGAAAGTCTTGACAGATGATTCTTTAGAGGTTAGAGAAGTTGAAAATTCAAAAGTAAGATGCTTCTTTTGAACTTCATTAATCTATGGAATCTGGATGGTAAGGTTTGAGGAATGAGGAGGATTTTGACCCCTCAAAAAAAAAAAAGAAGTCAAGTTCGAGGAGGATAAAGTTGCTTCCTCTGTCTATGTAGATGCTTAATTAGGCAGAATTTGATGGGACTTCCTAGTCCATAGTTTGTATAATTGACAGAAGCATGCATAAATTACTCATATTATCTCAGGTAATGGTTTCGAATCCAGAAACCAGAATGAGTGACAGTCCAATACAAAGCATGCATAAATTACTCATATTATCTCAGGTAATGGTTGTGAATCCAGAGACAACCATGAGTGACAGTCCTATACACGGTACTAATTCTGGTCAAAGTGGAATATTGGAGCCAGAAAAACATCTAAGATTCATACCATGCCATGCAGGTGAGACTCCTAGGAATTGAAACAAAAAGGTGAGATAAACTGTAGAACAAAAACAGCATGAAGTTGGAAGCTTTGACCTTGAAGGCAGCGGAGCCATTACATGAAGGAAGTGGCTCTCCTAGGAATTGAAAATTACTCAAGATAAATTGCAGTGGCAATATATAGTGGGGTTGGGAACTTGGGATCTTCACTTACAAAGGTAATGGGGCTATTATCTGAATTGGAAAAAGAAAATGTTTCTAGGAGTTGAGAGTCATATGGCTCTCTTGGGATATGGTTAGCCTAACGGATTTAGCTTGATATTGTGATCTATATTTTGCTGTTTGATATCATAACAGGAAATTCTAACTTTTCCTAGGGTTTGCAAAGTCGAAAGCCTCCTGTTTGTTGGTTCTTTTGCTACTTTAATCTTCACTATGTTTACAAGGTTGCAACTAGGGTTTTTTACTCTTGCATAATAGAACTGGTACCAGATCTCACTTATGTCAAAAGAATTGTTATAGAGGTTACTTAAGGGTTGGCCTTTATAGTTCTTTGCAAGTAACTGTTTTCTCCAGTTTTTTGTTGGAAGAACGCTGCCATATTCCTTTTTTTTTTTTCTTCCCTTTTTCTTTTTTCCTTTTGTGGAAGATCATGACCGAAAGTCTGTTTTGCCTTTAGTTAATATACTGACAAAGCATATCATACATAGCAAGGCTTTCCTTTTTAAATGTATTGTGATCATTCTCCTTCCTTCATAAAACTTATGGACAAAGCCTCTTGTATAGAAATGGAATCGTGTTCTCTTTTTATGTTATTCATGCTGGCAAGCCTGAATTAAAAAGAGAAAGTTATGTTGTAACAGTTAGCAGAGGTTTCCGTTCCACTGGGGTTAAGAGGATGGGAGGCGGACATGGGCATGGCCATGATGAGCCAGAATATCTGCATGCAAAAAACATGTACAACTTGGATAAGATGAAGCATCGGCCATTGAAGATGTCCCTTGCTGTGTTCAGCGCCTTCAGCATAGGTGTTGCTGTCCCTGTCTATGCAGTTATTTTTCAGCAAAAGAAGACAGCTTCTGGCTAGTTCTCTCATCTCATGCTTTGTTTACTTGCAGTTGGGGATCACGGACTAGCCTAATAATAGTCTACTTTTTGTGCTGTTTTAAATCTTGTTCCTGTTCAACTTTCGAAATGTGTTTTCCATATTTTATGGTTATAATTTTTTCCATATTTACATTTAGTTCTTGATTACAGCTTAGATGACAAATCAAAGGAGAGTGGACTGTCGTACTTATTTATTTTTATATTAATAACCATTTATATTAGATTTGAATTCCATTGATGTGTGAAGCTGTTGTAAAATAGTTGAAGATATGATGAAGGGCTAATCCCTAAGGAACTGTCGGGGTCCACGTCTTGCTAATTGTGAAGTAGTTTGCCGAATTTCATGTGAACTAGTTTGGTACTGTGCGTTGCATTGACTACCTCTTTGTTTTGGTCTCTCTTGTCCTAATAAGAATAAATTCTATCTTTATGTTATCAAGTGACAATAATGACCAAGTAAAAAATTTAACCTGCTTCATGATGGCAATAATGTGTGAAGAATTCAGTACAGTAATGGATGGAGACAAACACGAAGGACAAAGTGAGAAGCTTTACGTACTAGTAAAATCTTATATGTGAAGAATCAAAATCATCGTATAAGTACTTAAAAATGTAGCTTTGCAAAATATTTGATGTTTAGTTCGTATTTTGTAATATGAATAAACCAAGATTAAACTACTTTAAATAGTACCATGATTGAGATGGATATTCTAATATAGCGCTGAGCAAATCTAATTAGATTCAATTTTAATCGAACATATTCAATCCAATCACAATCAAACAAGGTCAACAAATTGGATCACTTTGATGGTTTTTTGACATGATTAAATTGGTTTAAATTCTCAATATTTATGTAAGGCATCTAATTCAACCAATTAAAAATTATATAACATTATAATTTATATTTTATATATTAAACGCAATGCATCTTTATTAAATATATATATATAATATCTAACCCCTTGTTTGGTTTGAGGGGAGGGGAGGGGAGGGGAGGGGAGGGGAGGGATTTTCCTCCCCTCCCCTTGTTTGGTTTGCATAATTGGAGGGGAGGGGAGGGAAAATTTCATTAAACTTTCCCTCCCCTCCCCCTCTCCCCCTCCCCTCCAATTTGGGGGAATTGGGAGGGAAAGTTATATTTTGGACTCAAATACCCTTATATTTATTTATTTATAAATTTTTTTAAATAATTATAATTATAAATAATTTCTAATATTTATTTAATTTGATAATAAAAATATTAAATTTTTAAAAATAAAAAAATAATTAATTATATTATTATTACTTTTAAAATATACAAGGGTAAAATAGTCTACATATTATTATTTTCCCTCCCTTCCCCTCCTGAATCAAACAATATATCATTAAAATCCCTCCCCTCCCCCTCATTAAAATCCCTCCCTCCCTTCTCCTCCCCTCCATTAAAATCCCTCCCCTCCCCTCCCCTCAGTTGAACCAAACATAGCCTAAGTGTCTAAAAATCCAAATGCATGCAACCCTAAAAGCTCCATATCTATTCGGATTTTAAAATTTTCAGAGGACTTCTTTTTTTAATAAAAAATTGACTATCAAATCCATTCAAACTGATGAAGGTTGGATTGGACTGATTTAGTTATGATCAAATATATTGGATTGATTGGATGAGATTTTCAACCATCCAATTAGATTATTTCAATTGGTTAAGGTAACCAAATCCAATCAATCCAATCTGTTGCCCACCCATACTCTAACATGCTTAAAATGCTCACTTAAAAATATTCTTTTATTTAGGTTGTTTAGTGAAAAAATGAGCGTAGATGTTAACATTATTTGTATGTACATGTATAAACTTGATTATGGGATTAAAAAACTTATCTAACTTGATAGGTTTAGCCCTAAAAAATAGATATAAGCTTTAAAAAAAAACTCAATAAAAAATCCAGTTTAAAAAAATCCAAATATAAAATGTGCTAGATTAGCCTGAACACAACTCATATTCTAATTTTAATTATTAATTTTTTTTTATCCTTTTCACTTTACCTTATCTTTACTTGCATTTTAAAATAAAAACCATTACAAATAGTCCCATTGTTGCATGCTACCATAACCGAAGCAAGTGTTATTCGATCTAATGGTGTTTTATGATATTAAGATTTATTAAAGATGTATTTTGAGCTTTATTCATAAATTTAAATTTGCTTTCATCTCATCAAGTCAATTGGCAACAACTGCATCCAACTAAAAAGCCAGTTTGGAAACAATTTCCACGACCCAAATTCCCCACAAAAATGAATTTCAGTTGGCCTGCGATTCTTTCTCAGGGTCAGTGCAAAAAGTTGCAAAGCATCTTCCTGAAAACCATGTCTAGAAAAGCTTGAAATCATTGACTCGCATTGAGCTAAATCCCTTTGAGATGGTGTATATTTCCAAAAAAAAAAAGTAACTGCAAGTTTACTTGATTTCATCGCATAAACTTAAGAATATTACTATAGCATTTGATTAGCTGGTTTAGTTTTTTATATATATTACTATTATAGTGGTCGAAGTTGGCGAAGCTTGCATATTTACAAGAGAAGAATGTTTAATATTTATACAATATAACCTAGCGCATATTTACAAGAGAAAAATGTAAGCTTACAAAAGTTTACACATGCATATTTATATCACACATACTAGTTTAGTTTTTTTTTTTTAATTCATTATTTTATTATAAAACAAGTCCGGCCCCTTTTTAGGCAGATAGTACTGGCCCAAGCCCAATTGTTGTAATTTTCACAAACCCAACCTATTTTTAAATGAATCTAGCCTGCAATCAAGTCTATATATCTATGTGCACATGTATATATTAAAATATGTTTTTGAACTTTTGTTTTTTGATCTAATAACAAAATAGAAACAAAAAGGCCTTTCCTATTTTCGAAGAAGTTATGAAATGGGAATATGCTATTCATTCATATTTTATCAATGACTTGCATTGGTATTAAGATAACCAACATTGTCTCCTTTTTTTTTTTTTTTGGCCTCACAGTTAGTATCAAAGTGAGCATGATATTCAAGTTGTAACATCATTTGCTTAATTATCTTATTTATTCCTTAAATCAAACTCTTTGCTAAATATTATTAGAATTTCTTTCTTTACACTATTTATTTGCTTAATTAGAAAGTTGGAGATCTGAATTAAGCTAAGGATAACTGTTAGTAGAGAAGATAAAATCTAAACAGTAAATAACTTGCAATATGAGTTGAAGTTAGTCAGCCATCAGTATGCATGTAACATAAAATGATATTAATATTCTACCCTAAGTATGTATATATTATGAGATAATATTATTCTTCCATGATTATGAATGCCTTATTATACTTTGATAGTGTATGTATTTAATACAATATAGCCATGTGAATAATCTCTATATCTTGATATAGTTGGCACCATTACGAGTTTTTTCCAATTGTTATTATCTACTAAAAATTTTATGTTCTCACTATTCTCATGGTGTATTCAGATCATGATGGCCTTTCAACTTACATTTTGGATTGAGATTATATGGATAGACATATCCTTTTATTAGTCTTACCTTAGTAATTCAAGATCTGCAACTAATGGCCTAGTAAATTATAGATTAAACTGAATTAATAGATAAAGGCAGTTTTGTACTTTTGTAAAAGTATATCCACTTTTTTTTGGTATGTATATGTTTTGTGGATACTATACGTTCGAAACCATAAATTCAAATAATATAAAGAAAAAGCTTATCTGACTACCTCTAGCATATGCCTCTAACTTCATAATTTTTAATTACAAGGATAATATATTAGTGAAAAGTATCATAAAGATTTAAAGTTAAGAATGTTGCATTATAGTATCAGAGCAGGTTGATCTAAGTAGGCCTAGAATAGGAAAGGGTAGTTAAATAGCCATGATTATTGGTGGATTTATAATATGCAGGTAAGAATAATGACTTTGGTACCAATGATTATATACTTGTATATTAACAACTGTTGCTATAACTTTCTCGTTACAATAGTTATATGATATTGAGCTTGATTAGTACAATATTAATTTGTTTTATGTATGCAATAATGTTTGGCATCAACTCAAAATGAATTCCTCTAATAACATAGAAGGAATGACAAGTCTTATTGAAAGAATAGTCACTGCCATTAAGGACCAAGCATCTGCTATCAATAGAGTCTTATAACACATTTAAGAAAACAGAAATAGCAATAGTAACTATGGACCTAATGGAGGGAAGAAGCCAACAGATGGAAATCCCAAGATCAACCTAAACTTTTAGGTTTTGTATGAGTTCAGAAAAGCAAGACACATTCATTTTGAGGTGATTATGACCCTACAATAGCAGAGGAGTAGCTAATGGAGCTAGAAAAGATTTCTAAGGTTTTAAGGTGTATTATTGATTAATAAAAGGTAACTTTTGCAATGTACATGTTATCTAGTGAGGTAGAGCACCAGTAGAGCGATGCTAGAAGGTTTGTGGAGAGTTAAGGCACTCAGATCACTTGGGAAGCATTCTTGAACACTTTTATGTATAGTATTTCCCTAATAGTGTCAAAAATGAGAAGGATATTGAGTTCTTACAATTGAAGTAAGGTAATATGTTTGTTGACCAATATGTGGCCATGTTTGAAAAATTACCTGAATTCTCATATTTGAAAAATAATCCTAATGAGAGCTAGAAGGTAAGAAAGCTTGAGGCTAGATTAAGGCCTAAAAAAATAAATGTAGTAGCTATGTTTGAGATCAAGAATTTTGAAAAATTACTAAATCGATGTAGAATAGTTGAAATGAACTTGCTAGATTTGGAAAATAAAAAGCAAAAACAAAGGTTCTAGAAGAGGAAAAAGGAGAAAAATAGACTAAAGAAGAATATGAAGCCCACGTTCAACCAAGGGAATGGAAGGCATCCACAAGGAAATACTTGCCCAATAATCTATAGTAAATGTAAGTGAACCTACAAGAATCAACCATTATCTGTATGGTTAGAATGTATGTTATAATTGTGGAGAGCCAAGACATCTCTTAAGGACTATCCTTAAGGTAAGGGAAAAAATCTCAAACCAAAACCATAAACTAAAGAGAGAGTGTTCACCTAAAAGAAGAAAAAGCAAATCAATCTCTCAAGTTGATACAAGGTACATGTATTATTAAAGATCATTTCTTAATTGTATTATTTGACTCAGAAGCAACTCACTCATTTTATATCTGTTGATTATCTAAAGAAATGAACTTACCTATGTCTAAATTATCCTATGATTTGTATATTTCTACTCCCACCAAAGGAAAAACATTTCCTTTAAGTAGGTTGACTAGGAAAACAAACCCATTTTTTTGGACCTAGGATTGTCAAAATAGTTTTTAGAAATTAAAAGAAAAATTGACCACTACTTCTATACTAATAATCCTAGATCTCTTAGGAAACTTTAAAATTTGCAATGATGCATCTAAGAAAGCTCTAAGATGTGTTATTATATAAAATAAGCGAGCAACTACCTACATCTCTAGACAACTTAGACCTCATGAAAAGAACTATCTAACCCATGATCTAGAATTAGCAGAAGTAATATTTGCCTTAAAGATTTGAAAACTACTTGTATGGTGTAGAATTTAAGGTATTTAATGACCATAAAAGTCTTATGTACCTTTCTAACTAGATGAAAATGAACATAAAGCAAAGAAGGTGGATGTAACTCTTAAATGATTATGATTTTGAATTAAAATATCATCCAAGTAAAACCAATATAGTGGTTAAAGAATATGTTCAAAACTTAGGTCTTTCCATGATTGTGTTGCCTAACAACTTACACATAAGTGAGCTTAAATTGAGTATAACCTTAGATCCCAAATTCTAGAAGCATAAGGGATTGACTAATTTTTGCACTCCTAACTAAACCATAAATATTTTTCTAGGATAAAAGATAGGACCATTCTTTTTCAAAGAAGATTATATGTCCTTGCCAACAAGGATTTGAAGTTTAGAATTTTAAAAGACACCTAAAAAGCAGGTACACCATTTATGCTAGTATAACCAAAAAATACCAAGATCTTCAAAAAGTGTATTGGTGGTTAAGGATGAAGAAGGAAATCACCAAATTATGGCGAAGTGCCTTGTTTGCCAAAAAGTTAAAATAAAACACCAAAAACTCTAAAGATTGCAAGAACATCTAAAAATTCTTAAATAGAAATGAGATAGTATTTTAATGGATTTTATGATGATGTTACCTTAAACTTAATCTAGCCATAATGCTACTTGAGTAATAGTTGATAGATTAACCAAGCTACTTATTTTTTAACCTATTAGAGATAATTACCTATTAAAATAAGCTAGCCAATTGTACATTCAAGAAGTAGTAAGACTACATGGTATATCTTTAGCATCATTTCTTATAGAAACCCTAGATTTACTTTTAGGTTCTAGAAAGCCTTTGGGACTAGTTGTACTTTGGTACAAATTATCATCTCCAAATAGATAGTCAAATTGAAAGAACAATCCAAATCCTAGAGGATATACTTAAGGCATGTGTGTTAGAACAAAGAAAAAGTTAATGTAAGTACCTACTTTTAGTAGAGTTTGTCTACAATGATAGTTCCCATTCTAGCATTGAGATAGCATCTTATGAAGCTCTTTTTTGTAAAAAATATAAATCACCTTTGTGTTGATATGAAATAAGAGAAAGAAATTTGTTAAAACCCAATCTTGTGCAGAAAACTTCAGAACAGATTAAGATGATTAGAGATATTACTGACTACTCAAAATATACAAAAGAACTACTATGACAAGAGAAGAAAACCTTTTGAATTTGAAAAGGAATAACATGTATTCTTAAAAATTACTCTTACATTAGGATTGGTAGGTTTTTAAAGTCTAAAAATTGAGCCTAAGATATTTAGATCCTTTCTAAATTATCAAAGTAGTTGAGTCAATTTTTTACTAAATTGTATTCCTGTCGAGATTGTCTAGCCTCTATAATGTCTTTCATGTCTCAACTTTGAAAGCACATTCTAACCCTTCGCACATTATAGCTAATAAGTTAGTACGAGTAAGAAAAGACTTGACTTACCAAACTAAACCTATACAAACTATGGATAATAATTTAAAACAACTATAAAATAAAACTATCTCTTTGGTTAAAATAATTTACAAAGAATTAACTCTTAAAGAGGCAACTTAGAAGATGGCTGATAAGATTAAAGAAAAAAGTACCTGAACTTATTTTAACAAGTAACTTAATTTTAGAATTTTAATAAATATAATTATTTGATTTCAAAATTTTAACTTAGCTCAAGACTTAAGTAGGTATATGAATTCACAAGAATACACTATATAATATGGTCATATTATCTAGTTAATTTAATATTTTGTAATTTTATTAAGTAGGCTTTAATAAAATTTATCTAAAAAAATGATTTTCTTAAAAGTGTTAAAAATACAATAAGTTAAATTTATTGACAAAAAATTATAAGAACCATAAGGGATTTAATTAAAGGATAGATAAAATAAGAACTTAATAAATATAATATTATATATAAGAAGTATAAAATGAAACATAATATTATTCCTTTGCACTATAAAAGCATTAAAGAGAGAATGCAATATGCAAGTTTTAAGTTTACGAAAAATGAAATAACAACAACAACAACAATAATAATAATAATAATTAAACGTGACAAATATGTGGGTATGTATCTCATTTATTTACATGATGCCACAAAAACAGTTGCATTTAATAGACGTCATGATGAATAAAAGCAAAATGGCAAAATCCAATTGGTTGAAGCTTTGTATAAATAGGCAAAGCTCTCTTTCCATTTCAGCATTCTAAGAAGCGTAGAGTGAGTAGCAAGAATTAAGAAACGTGAGAAAGAGTTGAAAGGCGCTGGAGAACATTAGGGAGGAATAAAAAAGATTCTAAAAAAAAATCTTAAATTTGAGGTGAAAATAGCAATCCTTTATCTTAATATTTTATTACTAAGATAATTTTTCAATATTTGAATTCATAATCCTAGTATAATTATAATAGTTTTTATATTTAAATTAACAAGATGCTAAGAAAGAGGGATAAGTGCCTTCTAAATTAATTTAAAAAATACTATAATTACACTATAATTTAAATATTGAAAAATTATCTAAATAATAAAATCTTAAGAAAGAATTGTTATTTCTATCTCAAGTTCAGGAATTTTTCCTCAAAATCTATCTTCTTTTTCACTTTCCTTATTGTTCTCCTGCGCCTTTCAACTCTCTCTCACATTTCCCAATTCCCACTGCTCACTCTCTATTTCTCAGGATGCTGAAATAGAAGAGAGCTTTGCCTATTTACACAAAGCTTCAACCAATTAGATTTTTCCATTTAGTTTTTGTTCATCATAACTTATATTAAATCAATTGTTGCCGTAACATTATGTGAATGAATGAAATATATATGTTTTGTTTTTCAGCCCACAATTTTGTCATATTTTTGTTTTCTTTTATTATTTTTGTTCATTAACTTAAAATTAAAACTTAAAGATTGCATTCTCTTTTTAGTGCATTCATAGTACAAAGGAATAATATTATATTATATCTTATATTTCTTATATATAATATAATATTTATTATGTTTTATTTTATTTCTTTATCTATTATCCTTTAATTAAATTTCTTGTGGGGATTATATCTTTTCCTATATTCCCTTCCTAATAATTCTCACCCCTATTTAATCTCTCATTCTCCAAGTTGGCCTCCTTACACTGTTACTCCTACATCTACTAACTTCTTCCATGTGTGTGCCAGTGACTCTCTTTTCATCACCTATCTCTTTTGCCGAAACATGTTTTGGAGCTTAACAAACTCTATGTTTGCCTCATGCTACATAACATTACCCTCTTCAGAAAGAAGGACCTTGTCCTCAAGGTCAAAGGTGGGGAACTATTATTGACAAGACACATAATCTTCCCGTGTAGCTTCAGTGGAATCAAGGCCATCCCATTAAACCAAGAGTTGAGGCACCCATTTGCCATGCCACCAGATAGTCCAAGACTAAAGAATTTCAACAAGTTGCAACAGTGGCCCTTGATTCGAAGAAAGAAGCAACAAAGGAACATACTAAGTGGCAAGCTCTCCATAGCATTTTTTTAATGAGGACACATGGAAAATAAGGTGGATGCATGTTGAGTAACAATAATTTGTAAGCAACTGGATTAATTTTGTCAATTATGGAAAAAGGCCCAAAATACCATAAACCTAGTTTTTGATTCTTGCATAAAGTTGCAAATTGCTATTGACAAGGTCACAATTTAACAAAGACAAAGTTGCTCACTTGAAACTCCACTTTAGAATGGTTTTGATCAACAAATTGTTTCACGCAAGCCTAGGGCTTACTCAAATTATGTTTTAACTAATGAAGCAATGGATCCCTATGAACTAGCTCCTATTGCACTATTTCATTTTCAGCAAGGGATGGCATATATTTTAAAATAGTAAAAGGTAGGCATCCATAGAGAGCAAGAAAAAGAGTCATACCTATAGTTATATTGTAAGCCATGTTGTACCAAAACTTAGCTTATGGTAAATATCGAACTTAGAGATGAGGATTTTCATGCACATAGCATCAAAGGTTCATTTCCACACAGTTATTGGTGATCTCAGATTAACCATCGGTCTAAGGATGATATGAAGAACTCATATAGAGAGTGGCACCATGAAGCTTAAAAATGTGATGCCAGAAATTGCTTGTAAAGACCTAGTCTCTGCCAACACTATAGTGTGGCAAGCCATGTAGTTTGACAACCTTGTCTACAAATTTTTCAACCACTTGAACACTAGTAAAAGAAGATTTAAGGGGGCTAAAATGCACATATTTAGAAAGGTTATCTATAACCAACATAATGATTGAATAGCCTTGTGAAAAAGGAAAGCCAATGATGAAATCCACAACAATATCTTCCCAAATGTGTGAAGGTATAGGCAGAGGTTGAAGTAGCTTGACAAGACTAGGATGGAGAGTTTTTTCTTGTTAGCAAGTGACAAAGCAGCGAATGAAGTTTTGAACATCAAAACGCATTCATTTCCAATAAAATTAAGCTACTATATAAGCGTTATGCAAAGTGCTAGCATGTCCTCCTATGGAAGAAGAATGGAATTCCTATAAAATTTGTTATTTAAGTGCTTCGATAGTAGAAGGTATAACAATTTTATTATTCAAGAAAAGAATGCCATCTTGAAAAACATAAGGAGGAATGGAGCTAAGGTTGGCAAAAAAGTCATTGGATAAGTGAATGACACTCAAGACTGTCAAGCAAAGCTTGCTTGATATCATCTAGAAGATGAAACTAAGTGAAAGAAACTGCCATATAAAATGATAGAGACAGTCCATCAACCACTTTATTTTTGGTGCTAGGTTTATATTCAATTTTGAAATTGAAGCCCAAAAGCTTAAATAGACATTCCTGTTGTTCTGGTGTCTGAAAGACCTATGATGTCAGTCCTTACAAACTTTATTAATTCTTGCAAATGATAAAATTATGGCCTAAAAGATAATGATAGAACTTTGCTATTGCTACAATGATGGCTAACATTTCTCTTGCATAGGTATATTTTTTTGGTCAAATCTTAGATAATTTGTGAGAAAAATATATGTCCATTTTGGCTAAGGATACCCCCTATACCAACCCTTAAAGTGTCCATTTCCAAGATGAATGACAAGGAAAATTGTGGTAAGGCTAAAACAAGTGCCTCTGTAATTGCCTTCTTTAAAAGGCAAAAAGCATCCTGACCTAATAGAGAGCACTAATAGGATTCTTTTTGCATTAACTAGGTTAATGGGGCCATTAAAGTGGCATATCCTTTGATGAAATGATAGTAATAACTAGACAGACCTAAAAATCCATGAAGCTACTTCGTTGTGGCAGGTGTTGGCTAATCTAAAATTGTTTAAACTTTAGAAGGATCCATTTTAACATCCTAAGTAGACACCACATGTCTTAAATATTCTACACATTGTTGACCAAATGAACACTTTGAGAGTTTAGGAAACAATTAATGATGAAGCAACAACTTGAGTACATTATGCAAGTGTTGTAAATGAGATTCCCACATAGAGGTATAAACCAATATGTCATTGAAGAATAGTAAGACAAATTTGGGAAGGAATGGTTGGAAAACATGATTTATAAAAGCTTGGAAAGTTGCCAATGCATTAGAGAAACCAAACGACATCACAAGCCATTCAAAGAGGCCTTGATGAGTGCAAAAAGTGGTATTATCCCGATCTTGAGGATGAGCCAAAATCTGATGGTAACCAGAACACAAATTGAGCTTGGAAAAATGACAAGCACCATGCAATTCATCCAAAAGCTCATCCATTGTGGATATGGGAAAAGAATCCTTAACTGTTACCACATTCAACGCATGGTAATCTATACAGAAAAACCAGTTGCCATCCTTTTTCTTAACTAATAAAATAGAGGAGGAGAATGGATTGGAACTATGTTAAATGACACCTTGCTTGAGCATGTTTGCTACAATCCATTCAATTTTTGCTTTCTAACTGAACAGATATCACTGGCGATGTACCATCTTTTAAGGGAATGGCATGATCATGAGATTGTGGAGGCAATTCTTAAGGAACAGCAATTCTTAAGGAACAACAAATACACTATGAAACCAAGTAAGAAGAGATAGCAAGTCAGCAGATAAATCCAAAAGAAAGGCTAACTCCAAGGATGAGGAAGGAGGTTCAATATGGTGAAACTATAAGGCATAGAAGGCAGAGATGGCACGAATGGTATACAATATTTTCAATTGGTAGTACTATGCTGGCATTACCATGGGGTCCTACTTTCCTTAGAGAGTGACAAATTTCCCATTCAAATAAAATTTAATAGTAGAAGTACTATAATCAGCCACATTGGGCCCCAAGGTAGCTAACCATGCAGCCCTAAGTACCATATCAACCCCTATGATGGATAGAAGGTATGCTGGAAAGATTAGGAGGTGATCTTAAATAGTGAGGTGAAATTGCTTAATTTGACTAGTACCTAAAAGGTGATTGCCATTACCAACCAATACCTTAAATTCTGCAACTAGTTCAATAGGAAGCTTAAGGAATGTGGCCAAATGGGGTTGGATAAAAGTGTCAGAGCTAGCACCATCCAAAAGCACTTAAACCTTCGATTCTCATAAAACTCCTTTAAAGCATAGTGCAGCCAAACCTGCTCCTCCTAAGAGCGTTATAAGAAAGATGGTGGAAAGTACATGAAGAATCTGTGGGCACCGTTACACATTATCGGAAAATGGAAAGTTGGAATCAGCATCATCATCATCAATTTGCAGGAGCAAATATTGTTTATTAGGACACTTATGATTTCATGTAAACTTTTGGTCACACATATAGTATAACCCTTTGTCCCATCATAGCTGCATTTCAATGATTGACATCTTTTTAATTGGATTGAATGGCTTGGAAGTAGGTGTAGATAAAAGTGAGGGTAAAGAGGGTTTAAAAGGGGAAAGGGAAGATGGAACAAAACCACTACCTAAAGAAATTTTAGGAGCAACAAGTATGGTGGGTTGAAAAGATGATCAAAGTTTAGAAGTAGACAAGCGCTGAAAATATTTGTCATTGAACAGATGAGCTAAAGAGACCACGAGTAGCAAGGAAGTTAAAGATTGGGCCACCACTTCTTGTTTAAGCTTTGTTTTAAGTCCACTAATGAAACAATTTAGTAGAACTACATCACTAATGTCGTTTACTCGATTGGCTAAGATAATAAAGTCGTGGTAGTATGAAAAGACCATATCAACTTGCGTCAACTTAAACAATTAAGCACGGTGACACTCATATTAGGATGGTCCGAATTAAGTCTCAACAACAGTAGCTAAAGACTTCCAATTAGAGAGTAGCTTAGCTTTTTGCATGAGCTAAAACTGTGGAATAACATTACTTCTCATATGCACAGCAATAATAGTTAGCCTTTAAGAATCAAGAGTGTCATAATATTGAAAGAATTGCTCCGCTTGAAACAACCAATGAGAAGGAACCAATTCATCAAATTTAGGAAAATCCACTTTGACATTACGAACCTAGAAAGGTTGATAAGCAGAAATACTATGTGTTGCCGTGGAGGTGACAGAGTTCAAATCACCAAGTGAAGGTTGAAGGGACAAATGTTCAAGAGAACACGAGATAGATTTCAAAGATTTGGTTAATGAGTCCATGAAGCCTTCTAAACGATTGAGATGTGCCATGTGAAGAGCCTTTTTCTGGTCCATGGTTTTGACAATACATTTAACTTTGGCCTAGTGATCTTTTAAGTGAATTGCTTCAACCATCAAGTCAATGAAAGCACCAAATGTAATGACCCTAGTTTACCAAAGGGTATAAAATGGTGTTCACAAGAAAGTAAGTTTAATTATATTTATAAGTATAAATCTGCCAAACTAGCTCAAAACAAGGGAATTCAATACATAAGGAAGAAAGATTAAAGAATGGAAGGAAGGACTACAAAGAACAAATTGCAACTTTTTCCATATTCCCTTCCCAGTGATTCTCACCCCTATTTAATCTCTCATTCTCCAAGTTGGCCTCCTCATGCGGTTACTCCTACGTCTACTAACTTCTTCCACGTGTGTTCTAATGGCTCCATTTTCACCGCCTACCTCTTCTGCTGACATGTGTTCTGGTGCTTTAACAAACTCTATGTTTGCCTCATGCTACATAACAGGTTCTTATAATTTTCTTGTTAGTAAATTTAACTTATTGTATTTTCAATAATTTTAAGAAAATTATTTTTTTAAAAATAAATTTTGTTAAAGCCCATTTATTATTTTTGCAAAATATTAAATTAATTAAATAATATGATTATTTTATTATTAAGCATATTCTTTTTATTCATTTATCTATTTAAGTCTTGAACTAAACATAATAAAATACCAAAGTCAAATAACTATATTTACTATAATTCTAACTTATTATATCATATCACAAAATTCACATAATTAATCATATAAGGTTTTCTAAAACCATACAATTTAATCACATATCCTGTTACACAAGTCCCATCCTTAAATATTTATTTTATGATAGTTTGAGATTCTAATCATAACACTTTTTATTGAATTATTTTAAATTTTTAAAATAGAAAATATTTGAAATTTAAAATATAAAAGTGGTCCTCATTATCTCATTTATTTATAGTCCTACCATTATGGGTGGTTATTGGCCAATCATCGTTCTTTTGAAAAGAGCCTGACTCTCATTTATGGTGTGAAGATAAACTTTAACACCAGTATTCTGTGAGGGGGTTCAAGACTGAAGGCTTTCATTCTCTGTTCTTCCATCACGCTAATTGCCTAATTGGTTAGAAAACCGCTTCTGATCACGTAGTTTTGCTCTTTCTATTGTCTATGCATTTTCAGTGTTTGGAATCATATTCATCTTGCTTCCAACTCTCCTCAAACTAGCTATGGCTGAAGATATGTAGATAATATTTTTCGTTTTCACTATAAATGCAAGGAAAAAAAAAATTAAATGCTTATGAGAATGATGAATTTTTTGTATGTATTTGAATTGTAAACTGAAGAATGTATAAATTTGTAAGGAGAATTACATGTTTTAAGATCTGCCTTACATATGGCGGTAGAGCACTAGGTTCTAATCACCATTACCGAGTTTAATTACCTAAATGAATTGTGTTGGTTGTAGGAATTAGGTGAAATCCTCAATACGACGCAAACTGAAATTAGGTGAAATCCTCAATACGACACAAATTGAAGTTTATTTGACGGGTACAATCATGAATATTGATGTGCTTTTGCAGTTTTATGACCTAATTACATGTTATGTAATTGAATTGCATTTGGTTTGATCAAATGCTTAAATCTGATTAACGAATTGTTAAGAACTGCTGAGACGATGAATTTTTTCGTCGTAATGCCATGGCTTTATAAAGCAACACTGCTGTCATGTATTCGCATATTAGTTATTCTAATATGTTATAAGCTAGAAAACATGGTTGAACGTCAAAGTTGAGTGATATTATGGATGATTAATATGCAGTATGTCATGTCATTGTGGAAAATAGGTCAATAAGTAATGTCTTACAGAATACATTTAAAATGCTTCTTACCCGCCTGTAATGATATGATATCCACCAAGTATTAAGCAATGCGCATGTCCGAGAAATGATTATGCTAATTGTTTCAAGGTGTTTCAAGGAGATCACGTTTTGAACAGGGAAGGAATTAAAAGAGAACAAGAGATATTAGAGAGATAATGAGTTGTGTGAAAAGCTCTTAGAAGAGATATAGAAGGGCAAAACAAAGTAAAAACTGTCTCTTGGGTTTGATAAGATATAGCTAGGAATGTGTTCATCTCGTGTAGAGTGTTGAGAGAGTCATTTCAGTTTGTTTCTTACTAGGGTCTATGGTAGAAGACAGTCCAATTAAGTGAAACAGGTTGCCAATTCAATGGTCTAACCGCCTGAGCCAATCCAAGTTCAATAATATTGCTTTCTACTTATCAACACCTAACTCGAACATCACGTCATTTGCCACAACCTAGGCAACCATCTGCACTTTAGTAATTGCCCCGCAGGAAATTGAACACGTAAACTTGGCTCTGAAAACCCATTGTTAGATCAAGAGCTTACCTCTAGGATAAAAATTATAGTTGTTAATCAATACACAACACTGTCTACTAAACTACATATAATCTTAACACCATGTTGCGCAACTATTTCTGCTTAACCTCACCTAACCCAAGCACCGCATCAATTACCGCAACTTAAGCCAAGAATTTCGCTCTGAGTAATTGCTACACAAAGAATTAAACATGCAACCTTGACTTGATACCCATTTTTGGATCAAGCAATTACTACTAGGCTAAAAACCATAACTGTTAATTCAAGCGTAACTCTTTCTACTTAATTACACTAAGCCCAAGCACCACATTTCAACTAACTCAATCCCACTCTCAGCCTCCACCATGGGATAAATGTTGCCACATTCTCACCAACACAATAGTTGAACAAGCTTTTGAAAAATATCTACTACTATACTCCTATAGTATTTGTATTGAGTGCTACACAAACAAAATTCTAGTTTAAAATTTAGGACCAATTCAACCATGATTTTTTTCTTTTGTTTTTTTTGGGGGTGGGGGGGGGGAAGTCGGGTGCAGGACAACAAATAAATTGCAGTAGTACCAGTTGCTCAATAAAATAAACTCCTATTTGCTCAAGGTTACGTGAGGAAGTATCCCAATAGATATTAGCATCGATATAAACTGTAAATAATCCAATTACACAAACCAACATGAAAAGCATACTAGTTAGTAAGAAAAGGGTAAAAATTCTAGATGTATAGAACTCAACCTCCGTATTTTCAAATATAAATCTGTCCAACGCATTGGACTGAACCACAGTGGCAAATGTTACTCCGTACCTTACTACTAATACCCTCGTTAGAAGTTCCCTTCCTGCAATTATAGTCATAACACAATTCTCGCCCAGCAGGTATGTTTTTCATAGCAAACAGCATTTTGTGGGGGAATCTCTTATCATCATGATCGTATAAAACATCTTTAACACACAGATTAGGAGAACAGCTATGATTTATAAATCTTCCAACATTTCCACATTTAGTTGCATCAATGAATCCCTTGCCCACACCTGCACAAGCAGAACTCAACTGAGAAAAGAATCCAAATACATAAAATAGGGAGTAAGATGAATCCAACATCAATTATCTCTCAAAAAATTTTTGTATCACTTTACCCAAAAATTTGATTTTGTTCCACAGGAGGTAGTAAAATTATAAGAAAAATGCAAATACCCCTCTTTAACTTTGGGTCATTCCCAAATATCCCCTAAACATTTCAAACCAAAAGAAAAAACTTTGAACTATCCCCCTTTACAGTTTAGATCCTTTTGTCCCCCTGTATGTCCAGTTAGCACGGCTTGTGTCAAAGTTTGAACAACAAATATTTTGTTGCAAACCAATGTGAGTGTCCCCCATGAGATAAATTAAAGAGTTTAAAGTGATATTTTGGTAACAGTGTTATTGAAAGACTAGATAGAATGATCTAAATCCCCGTGGGTGATAGTCCAAGAAAGTATTTTTAAATTTCCAAAGTTTAGGGAGTGTGAGCAAATAATCAAAAGTTGAAGGGGAATATATGCATTTTTTTTTCCAAAATGAAACTATACAATCTTTTAAAGAACAAATATTTCATTGGGTTAAAATAAAATCAAACTTCAGTAAAGTTATACAAAATATCTTGAAGTTACAGACAATTGATGGGGTCATCTATGAGGACCAAAATGGAGCATTACTAAAAGAAAAGAAAACTTTAAAGAACATACCTATTTTAAACAAAAAATCGTCAACATCCAGCCTTGCCTCATCTTCTTTATCAAGGCAAACTTGTCCAACATACTCGCAAACAAAACTTCCAGAGGGAATAAAAGAACGAGTTCTAACACCCCAACCCTTCAAATTGGTTTTGAAAATTTCAAGTTGAAATTGAATCCCAAATTGAGTTACCCTATTGATGCATGAAGAGTAGCACTTGCAAGAAGGACCACACTCATAGATAAGAGATTTTCTTTGAACAACGAGCTTCCTACTATAGTTATATGGCACTCTTCCACCATTTTTCATAGCACATGCACATTTCTCATTGTTCATACATCCATCTATGCAATCACAACCATGATATGTAGCCATAGGATGCATATAATACCTCTCTTTATAAACATTACTGACTATGTAATCAAATGGGGTAGGCTTCAAATCATCATCATTGATAGATGTAACCACGCGAATAGGAAACTTCTCTTGTCCTTGTGAAATGTCATTAGAACAAACTACCTCTCTTTGGGAGGTTAGAAAACTTTTTGGTTTAGTAATCATCTTCCTTAGACTACTAAAGCTTGAAGGCTGTTCTGAAATTTTAGTTAGGAAAAAACTGAATACAAGTTTTCCAAATTCTCCTCTCACTTGTGTCATCTTCTCCACTATATACAACCCATCGTAAATATAAGTAAAGTTGTAACCACTACGCTTCAAAACAACTCTTACAGGAGTTTTAGCTTCCATACTATTCAGCATCGCAAGATTTCCTTGTTTCAGTTTCTGATCTGTTGGCTTCACACTCCCAACCCTTGGATTTCCTCCGTGGCCTATATAAGTCAAGGAATTACTTGACTCTCTAACATTAGCATAGCGACTAGAAGCTACAATGCTTGTGGCCAACAATACTCCATCCTTCTTCATGTAATCAATACCACTTGCAAATTGACAATGAAGACCAATAATGTTCAGTTCAGCCCTGCACTGGAACTGGTCACCGACTTCAATTCCTGGGATTGGCCCTAGTTTTTTTATAGTGTTGATCCATTTGTGCTGCCTCTTAAGATACATTGCTACCTCTAACCACACTTTTCTTCTTGCATTGATCATGTTTCCTTGTGCCTCTGCCTCGTATCTTTGCAGAAGTTTGGAAGATAATTCCCTGTACATAGTCAATAGTTCCTGTACCTTAAGACGGTTCACATTTACCCTCAAATCTTGACTTTGAAGGCCTTCTTCCCACGCTGGATTTAGACCAGACCTTTTGTGTTTGCCTGAACACAAGTCATCACCCCCTATAGTTCCAAAGCAAATGAACTCAGACATGTACAATGAACTGGAAAGTCTTTAAAAGAAAAAAAGAGTAAATTAATTAACAATATGGTCCCCAGATTGTTAGGTATATTTAGCTTTAGTTCTTGAAATTAGTGAATGCACAAAATAATTCTCAAAGATAATAACAAACTCGTTACAAATTAGTCTTTTAGCATTCCTAAATCAATTGGCAAAAAGAATGATATGCAACTGAGTCTATTAATTTTCAAAAACTAACTCATTCACTTCCTAATTTCGAGAATCAAAACTAAAATCAAATAATTCAAGGACCAAATTGTCAATTTACTCTTTAGGATTCTTAAGAGGAGATGTTCTGTAATGTAGGTGATGTGGTGGTACCTTTGGTATCATTAATCGCTGGAGGAAGATAGGAATCGTGACATTGCCTTTTCCGAAATGAATTAAATGACCCCATATTACACAACGGGGATTTCCAGATATTCTACATTCAAACAGAGCATTACACAGTTACGATACTTAGTTTATAGAGAGAGAGAGAGAGAGAGAGAGAGAGAAAGGAAACCCATAGAACATCTAGAATAATAAAATGTCCAAAAATTACAGAACAAAGAGAACAAAGAGGGCTTTCGTAAAAACAAATGACCATAAAAGAAACGAAAAAATGAAGTATAATAAACAAAGAGACTCGGAGACAGAAAGAGACACTTAAAAGAACTCACGAATTGGAAGAAAGATACGTAGCAATTTATAAATAAGAATAAACATTCATACAGCCCATTTAAAGCCAAAGTGAAGTAAGGCAGTATCACTCAGAGGAACACGTCAAAGAGGAAATGGGTTTATGTAGAACAGTGGAAGGAACGGTCTTGAATCGTTTGCAAGAAGAAGCAGACCAAGAAAAGGAAAGAATGCACCCATGAAATCAGAAAGAAAATACAAAACCCCACTCACAAAGCAGAAACGAAAAGCAATATTATTTAATGATTCACAAAAGAGAACAAAGGAGAAACATAGATCAAACCCCCACTTGGAATACTAAGCAGAGCACAAAAACAACAATATTCAGAAATATGAGAAGACATACATTACCACACCTCAAAGACCCAAAAAAAAAAATGCAAAGCAAAACTACAAGTCGAAAAACTTGCAGAACTAACTAAAGCAGAATGTTGCTGAAAAAAAAAAAGGAAATCAAAACTAAGTAGGAAAGCTTGTAGAACAATCTGAAGCAGAATGTTCGAGTACATAAATCGACTTCAACCTCCTAACATTTAATAATCGCCATTAATAGCGTGAGACTCAGCATTTACCCCAGGCAGAGTAGGATGGAATGTAGAAAGACGAAGACGGTGGAACTGTGGCAGGCACTAAAAACTTGTGCCCTTAAGCCCCGTTTGGAGGAGAGGGACGTACTTACTCCTCCTGTATGGCAACTGACAAGCAAGGATGACTGATTAACCGCAACATCTGCACAAGAAGAAAGAAAATTGTATCCCGTTCCGCCAAACAAAGACTATCACTGTGCATCGCCGCGGATCCATAACGTTACAGGTTTTCATCTTATTCTTAATAAATGTTTCAAATTTGAAATTTGAAATCATCGGCATAAATCATTAACTTTCAATTAATATTTTATTATAAAAATAAAATTCTTTTAACTTTAGACAGTGGAATCACGTGCAAAAACACGAGATTTAAACAAAATTATACAAAGACTTTACATTAATAAAAATTTTATTAAAAAATTTAAAAATTACTTTTTTAAAAAAATAAAAAAATATTATTAAAACTTCTAAAAATTATCACTCATATATTTTAAAGTTATGATTTAATTTTTTAAATATTACAAAAGTTTCTTTTTATGATAAATTTAATATATAAATAATAATTTTTAAAAGCATCAATTATAACTTTAACTATTTAAAAAAATTTAGCTATTAAAATTTTTTAATATTATTTTTATCAACTTATATTCTTTGTTTATAACTATAGCGGGCCGTGCTAATAGTATGCGTTTCAACACAAAAGAAATTTAAATTTTTAAAACGGATTTTAAAGGAAAAAAAAAACATGCGCGGAGTTTAAGAGGAAAGAAGCTCTTATTAATAATGATTTTCTACAAATTATATATATATAAATTTTCTCAAGAAAAAAAAAGACACGTAATCCAAAAATAATCACGCTTATGAGTAGTAATTTGATTTCTAGCGTTAGTGCCAGTTCAAGTTAACCCCTAGGCTAAATAGACTAGCATACAGGTTAATTTTTAACTTAATAATTTTTTATTTATTCTAATTGATCAAATAATTAAGAGAGCGCATAAGTCCTAGTTTTGAACATGAGCATGACAAATTGACAATTACGTCATATGGCTATTACGTGTAAGTGTGATTTTTTATAATAATTTGTCGTGTATCCCGATAAAAAAGTGATATAAATGAATGACATAGCATATAAGATTCATTTTCTTTTTTCATCCATTATTTATTTTTCTTAATTTCTCTTTAATATACATTATGTATTTATTTATTAAAAGCAAAAATTTATACCCTTTTTATGCTCCGTGGCAATTGTGTCATAAATAAACTCATTAAACTAATGTAGTTCATATTATGATTATTGTGTTAGACACATTTGAAACATTTATTTTTTAGTATTATATTACAATTTAAGTTGTGTTAAGAAAGTTTGTTTTCAATTAGGTATCTTAAATTTGCCATTCTCGATATTGTTCCTTCCAATGACATATCACAAGGAATTTAAAATTGAAGTTCTTTTATATATATATATATATATATATATATATATATATATATATATATATATTAAGAGTGTTCATTAGCCCGATTAACCTTAAGAACCTGTCCTAATCCGGCCTAATTGGGTCGGGTCAAAAATATAAAATAGACATAACTTTAAACAAAACTATATCGAGTCAAATTGGGTCACAGGTAAAGACATATTCTGTCCAACTTGTCCTAATAGTTATTAATATATTATCATCTTATATTTTTTTATTTCATCTGATTCTCTTAACCTACTGCAACTTTCATTATCTACTTAAACCCTCTCTATTTCTTAATTATTTTTATTATTGATATATATGCTTACTAACATTTCTTTTGTTAACTAATGAAAATACACGTATTTACTTAAAGCTAATTATGTTAGTATAACTTATATTTTACTTGATAATACTAAGCTATTTTTTTTATTATTGATAAAAATATGAAAGTTATAAAAAGTTTATTATTTTAAAGTATATGCCTATGAGTTTACAAAAAAATATTTTTATATTACAAGAATCAGTTTATAAAAAAAAATCTCAGGCGACCCTATTCCACCTTAACCCGACATAAAATTGAGCTTGTTAGGGTCAGGTTAGGCCACGAGTATAAAAATAAGCCTAATGCCTTAATCGGGTCAGGCATCGAACATACTAGATGTGTAACACTCCAAAATTAATTAAGGTATTAATCATGGATTTGAATTAATTCAAAATAATTAATATAGAATAATTTGGTAAGTTAAATGAGTAAAAATTTTAGAAAGATAAATTATTAATATGAGGTTGAAATTTAATTGAGTCATAAACCCCATCTATATCTAAATTAAATTAAGTAGGCCAAAATTATGACTAATGGAGGCCCAATAATTTTAGGTGCAGACCCAACTTTTTTATTATGAGACTTGGCCCAAGAGAGAACACCTAGTGATGGCTCAATAACCCTTATACAAACCCAAATCAATTAAGTCCTTCAAACTTGGTATGACCCAATTAAATGTCTGCAACCCAACACATTGAAACTGGCCCAATAAAGTTTAAATCAGAACCCACTTGACATTGGACCCTTGGGTCAGTCCATGACCCACATTAGACCCAACTTCAACCCAACTAAAACCCTAAATACTTCAGCCCCTTCCCCATTTTGCTAAAACACAAAAGAGAAATTCAGAGGTTTGAAAAAAAGCTAGGGTTTGGGCCAAAAAATTCATCATTTCCCACTTCTAGAGTAAGATTCAGCCAAGGTAATAGTTATATAACTTAATCCCCTTATCTTTCTCTTCATTTTGGCCCGATTAATTTTTCATTTGGAGTATTTTCACCATACTCAAAATCTGAAATGTGGTTGTTTGGAATTTTCTTAGTAAAATTTTCGTAGGTTTGGACTAAGGGAGTTATTAGGTAAGTATAAACTCTCCATTTTAATATTTTTTTTTTTGCTAGTTTGAGACCCCTATAACTGATTTATAATATGGGTATTGTTTTTGTGCAAATTTACTCAGAATTTGAGATGTTATTTTAAGGTTTCTGGGGTAGAAGCAATCGAATCCAAATTTGGTTTTAGTGGTGATTGGGTAAGTGTTTTTAAGTAGTCCTATATAGCTTGACCCTTTTTTAAGTGATGGGTTTGCTTATACAAATTGTGATTAGGGATAGTAATAGTTTGGTTTTGTATCCATAGGTTGAAGTATCATTCAATTGGCTCTTAGAGGATTGGCTACCAATGAAGTAACCGAAACTATATTAAGTTTATGTATATATCTGCTTTAATTTCATATTTGTTGTACATGAATAATTTGAAATGTTAAATGAATTGGTTGGCTATCTATTTTATTGTGTTTAGACCTTGTAGTCCATAGTAGAGCTGTGGTGCGGCTGTCACCCATGCATGTACTTCGATCGGGTACCGGGTTATGATCAAACCCAGATGCATTAAGCCCTAGTTGTGCTCAATAGAGAGTAGGTGTCGTGGACAAGCCTCTTCCGGTGTTATTGGCCTTTAACATATAAAAATATGATTACTAGTATGGGATAGTAATTATGATAACCTAATTGTTTCATTTACTGATATAACTAACATGTTTTCTAATACTTATGTGAAATCATGTATATATATGTTAATTAAATTGAAATATATGATGGAATTTGCCTTGGTCATTGAGATTTGCATCTTATCCCATTTCATGGGATTATACTTTCAGGTGAAAGCCCTTCGGGTAAGGATAAGGGGAAGCAAGTGAATGAAAATCCATGAGCTCTAGTCATGTGTGGAGAAAAGTTACACTTGGGTTAATCTAAGTAGAGTAAATGCAATTGTGTTAATCTCATATATAAAGCATCATCATATAATCATATTGTCAAGTGTAGGCGTTTATATTTTAATTAGTTGAAATGTATTTATTAAGGAGTTAAGTTTCAATATAGCATGATTTTAGATGTATGAACTTATAGTATCTGATGCATGAATTTTGTTGAATTTATGATATGATTTACTATTGGGAATGTCATCATGGGATATATTAGATTGTTGATTTGAATAAGTGATGTATGGAATCTTTAATGGAATGTATACTTGAATGATAATTGTTGAAAGCTTATGAAATTCTGCAGTTATTAATCTATGAATTTGTTGATATAGGATAGTTGGAGGAGTAGAAATTGACACTTAAGCTTTGAACTAATAATGATAGATTAGTTGGGTAATTAAGGTGCATAAATACCATTAGAGTTACATAAATTAAGGTAAAGTGGCTCTAGGATGTTATTGGAGAGAGAGTGGAGAACATGAAATAAGATTTTTGGAGTTTTAGGATCAGAAGGAATTTCGCCGCGGCCAAAATATTGTTAGTCGTGGCCAATAGAGGCAAAGTTGTCCAGAGAGAGTACCAGAGAGTAATTCGCCGGGGCGAAAGGTGAAATTAGCCGCGGCGAAATATGAGAGGCAAAATTGGGAGTTGTCCAGAAGATAATTCGCCACGACTAAATGGGAATTCCAGTGGTGAACTTTTGTGAGAATTTGTCGAGCGTTCTATAGAGGAATTAGCCGTGGCGAAAGGGGGAATTAGCCGCAGCCAATAGTGAGAAGCGAGCGAGGTAGGTTCCAAGAGGCTTTCTCGCAGCAATACCATGTAGATTAGCCACGACGAAAGTCCAACTCGATGCAGCAATAGATAAGGAGTGAACCCGAGAACAATTAGCTGCGGCGCAAGGGCATTTAGCCGCAGTTAATAGTCCCAAACTTTCATTTTAACCTAGAAATCTTAGTTTTTCATGTGGTAACCCCAAATGATAACTTAGAAACATTGATAGAAGATTCTTGTGAGTTGAAATTAATGAGTAATAGAATCAAAGGTTTATAAATGAATGGTTATTTCCCTGATGTACGTGAGTGTTTATAATTATATAGTAGATGACTCTAATAACATTAATGTTCAAATTTCCTTGTATTTTCTGAAGGTAATTAGTCGCAGTGTCTTGTGACCCCAATTTATAATTATTAATCACGTATTCAACCTTAATTACAATGATTAGAAGTTAGGGTCGTCACAAGATGTCCGACCTGACCCTACCCATGAACACTCATAATATATATATATATATATATATATATATGAACAACTTGCCCCTTTAATTTCTTGTTCCATAAGACACACCGGATATATTGTAAAATTATACTTTGAAAACATTCCAATGGTTTATTTATAATTCTCTCTCTCTCTCTCTCTCTCTCTCTCTCTCTCTCTCTTTTATATCTCTTTATTTTTTTATATATTTCTCTTAGTTTTTCATAATTCCCTTTACTTGAATTTTTATAAGATAAGCATATGATTTTTTATTTTTATAAAAATTTCAATTCTATTTTAAAAGACAAATAATTAATACTATTGAACTTTAATTATTTGATTATATTTCATAAAAGTAATTAGCTTTTAAATATCTTTTTTTTTTCAATGATGAGCCATTTTTATAGATATAACCAATGCATTAATCAACAAGTAATATAATGAACTCTGAATACAAGTCATTTTTACAATAATTTATTAATAAATATGTTGAATTAGATAAGAAGGATTTTAACCCCAAAAAAAAAGAATAACAAACAAAATTATTATTACAATATATTTTACAATGATCATAAATATATTTACAATTAGTTACCTAATCTATCCTAATTCTCAATGGTTAGTTTTTCTAATGTATATAATAATTTTGGTTACCTTAGTTACTAAGAATGAATTTTCCATTAATTCAATTAATTATTTTTATCATGAATCTAAGAAGAATGCAAGGACCTAAGCACTATTTAATACACAGAAAATATTTCAATAAAAATAAAAAATAAATGTTGAATGAAATTGAAAGAAACAAATTCATTTGGTATGACACTAAACAAAAAAAACAGAATGCCTTTGTATTGATATATTTGATTAAATAAAAATAATTTGAGAATAAAAAGTAAAATGCATCAAAAGTCAAAAATACCCTTCAAAATAAAATTTAAAAATAAAATTATTTTATGTTAACAGTACCCTTGGTATAAAACCAAAAAACAAAATAAAAAACTTAGCAACATCATCATGAAAACGTGCGTGACCCAATTCTAAATTACGTTGGTTCAACAAGGCTCCACCATGAACACCCACTTTGGGCGTGTAAATTCTCTATTTTTGCAAAATTTGGATTGTTCAGATTTTATTTTTAATTTTTTTTTAATTTTAAAAAATAAATAAATAATAAAAAATTTTAAATTATCAATTTATAAAAAAATAATATTTAATAATAAAAAATAAAAATAAATTAAAGAGCAGAGAATCCGCACGTCTCACCTTGGAAGCTCTAAGGTGTCGATGGCCTCCATCTCTATCATCCCTTTAATATTCATGTCCTTGCTCATCCCTGTCTATGAGTTTGTCTTCGTCCCCTCGTCCGACGGATCACCTCCAAAGAGTTGGGGGTTGGTCTTGTTCTTTCTGTCATCTCTATGGCTATTGCAAGGCTCGTAAAAGGTGAAAAGAAATAACCAGTTCAACCAGCGTGTTGATCTTCTGTAATTTAAAAAATAAAAAGAAGGTACAAACGTACCGTCTTATCACAAAATATGTTTACTTCCGTACATGTGTCATGCAATGTATTGTGTTATACGCGTAGCAAATTCGTGATTCGTATTATTTATTATGTATTGTTTAATAATATCATATTTATAATTATTTATATATTATTTTATTCTACAAAATCTATTTTTTTAATTAAAATTTATAAAAAAATTTCTGAACCTCTTACATAGCAGAGGGACGTTTGGACCAAATGAAACTTATGATTCGTTTGATTGAAAAGTGTAATAATAAAAATGAGGTTAGATAAAATAAAAAAGTATTATTATTTTATTATTTTTTTTATTTTTATAAAATTAATTTAACAAATAAAATAATAAATATAAACACATAACAAATATTATACAAATCCCTTCGTCTAAACGGAGCCCTAATTTTTCTTCCAACGCAGGGAAACATAGCAGCGTAGGCTTGGGACTGATGACTGGCTGCAGTACTATTCCGCATCAGTAGCATATCCCAATGTGCAGAAAGTGTAAAGCCGATATATTGTATTTTGGCAGACTCTCAAACCAAATGCTTTAAATCTTCCGCTTTGTTTGGTTGAACGGAGAAGAAAGGAAAGAAAAAGAGGTTAATGGAAGGAAGGTTAATGAATTTCTATTTGATTGAAGGTAAGAAAAGGAGAGATTATTTTTAACTTAAAAAAAAAGGAAAAGAGAAATAATTATATTTTGATAAATTTTTTTTATAAAAAAATATTTATATCAATATTTAAAAAAAATTATGAATCTTAATCTTTTTTTATTTTTAATTCTTAATAAATTTTTTTTTTAATTTTTATTAAATGTTAACATATTAAAATATTAA
Source organism: Erythrophleum ivorense (assembly GCA_026724425.1). Lineage (NCBI taxonomy): Eukaryota > Viridiplantae > Streptophyta > Magnoliopsida > Fabales > Fabaceae > Erythrophleum > Erythrophleum ivorense. Next base: position 4,461 of record JAIUCV010002718.1, on the reverse strand, counting down.
GAGATAATACAATAAATAAATAATTAAAATTTTTTTTTAAAATATCCCAATTTAGAGGGGAGGTACGTATTTACTTAAAAATGAATAAACTTCAATTCTAAAAAATCATATCTTCTACCAAGACATCCACCTAAGAAGTTGAAACCCTTTTGAAAGAAGCTGATCAGGAGGGACAGATGGAACTCTTTTTATTTCAGGAACAAGTAAAAAAATTTTGATTAGTAATTTCATTTAATAACTTTATTATTATTTATAAAAAATTTAAAATTTTATAATATATAAATATAGAATATAGAATTATAATTTACTAATTTAATTATTAATTATATAAAATCTATTTATATTTCATTAATATCAAATTTTTGTCTCTCTTCCTCTTTAATTTTTTTTTAAGCCAACATCAAAAACTTTGATCCAAGCACAGCTTTAAAACTTGCCCACCTTTCATTATTACTGATCCTCTCTGTGTCGCCTGGCTTTTTATTTTAATATTTGTCTTGTCTTGTCTTGTCTTGTCTTGTCATATATATATATATATATATACATATATCGAGTGGATTAATGGTGACGTGAGAATCCAAGGATAAAGTTACAATGATTTTTTTAAAATATATTGTGTATACAGAGAGAGAGAGAGAGAATAAACTAATGGGGAAGTCCGAATCTCTTGTTAAAGGGCCAAAGTTATTATGATTTTTTTAAATATATTTTTTGAATTTTACTTCTTTTAGATATAATAAGAAATTTTTTAGATTAATTTTAATTTATTATTGTTAACAAAATAAATTTATGAAATTTAAATGAGGATTATTGTGTTATTTTTTAAAAAATTTCAAATCCTATCCAAAAAATTATACTTTTATAATTATTAATTTAAAAATGTTAAAATTAAAATTAAAATTTATTTTTTTATTTTTATATTAGTAATAGATAATAAAATTATAAGACAATCAATACACTTAACTTTTAACACTAAAGTGGCATAGTTGGATTTTTAAATTTTGAAATTTAAAAATTATCTTAAAAAATTAAATTTTAAAAATTTGAGATGTAAATTACCCTTTGAAAGTTCATGCCAAAATAGAAAGATAAGGAGTGAAAAAAAATGAAAGAAAAAAAAAAATTAAGAGTAACGAACATGACAATAATAACAACCATAATAATTTTTTTAAAAAGTTAATAATAAAATTTTTTATAAAAATTATATATAATACATGTGTAAATTTATTTAATTCTTATTGAAATGTCAAATAAATTTTAAAAATTTTTTTAGTCTAATTATGTATAGATTTAATTTTAATGAGTTTAAAATTTTAATAAATGAAGAGTATAATATCAAATTTTAATATTATATATATAATTTTTTTAAAATTAAGAGAGGACAATTGCTCCCCCTTTCATGTATTTGGCCCCGCCAGTGTTGGTGGTATTCAATATTAATTGCACAAATAAGCAACAACAACATAAAGCAAACGGAATAAAAAAATTGTAAAAGATTTGGGCTTGGGCCAACTTGATATTATTTAGATACAACTGGGCCCAAGCCTGGCTTAGTCAAAAAGTCAAATCTAATCTGACTCATTTTATATATAAAGAAGAAAAAAAAACCCTAACATATACTCTTGCAAGATCTAAAAGATTTAAAAATTTTTATCCATAAGAAAGAAAAAAGTGAATCCCATAAAAGGAGAAAAAAAAAAGAGTATATAAACAATAAATAAACAGTACATAATACATAAATAGTATATTTGATGTGATGATATTAAATATTATATAATAATATAATTGATAATTGATTGATAGATTTTTATTCTTTAGTTAAATATTTTGAGATATATTAGTTTTCTTCATTTTTTTTTAAATCTGCGTTCTCTACGCCACTGGCCCACTATTACTGCCCAACATGGCTGTCCTGCCCAAGACATGGTTGCTCTTGCTGTGATTGGCTTTGTTGCATTATCTTCTAGCTCAAAGTTTGCTTCTTCCCGTGTATAACGGGCTCACTGTTATTGCACTACGTTTTTTCAATTGGGTTCAATTTTTCTATTCAATATAAAATATTATAATAAAATAAAGTTTATTTTGAATATTGGTTTCCTTAGATGACTAGCAAATAGTTGATGAGTGGATCACATTTTCTTAAACACACAATTATTGTTATACAGAAAGTTGAATTACGCAGTAACACTTTCTGAGAGAATTATCATTTGGATCAAATTGCATTAGTGTGGGAATGACAATAATGGAAATATATAGAAGAAAAAGTGTTGGAATTGATAGAATAATACAATTCTCTTTATATTATTAAAAGCATAAAAATGAAATTAATACACTACTAAGCAAATAACTGATCATGTTATTATCTTAAAGTAATGATAAATCAAGTGTTTTTTTTATCTTTCATATCATAACCTTAGAAAACACAAATATAATAAATTAATATGTCAAAATAAAAAACATGAGATAAGTTCAAGTTTAATCTATTTTATATCTAGACTTTTTAAAGATGAACTTATCTTTATCTATTTTTTTCAGACTCATTTATTTTTTAAGACTAAACTACTTTCTGATTCATAATTAACTTTCAACATTAAAAGTAATAAAAGAATTGGCATAGACCAAACAAAATAAGGCAGAAAAGTATGCAGTCCCAAACCTACACAGATCTGTTTCACTGCACTGAAAGAAAAAATTATATTTCACTGTGACTAAATGCCTTTCTGGTTCATTGACATGAATATATTCATCGCCATGCTCTTCTTTTGATCCAACATATTTATCTTATGCAGCCCAAAGAGAGAAAAAAAAAATAGTGCGAACGCACCGTTTCACCATCGTTTTATCAGAAAAAGAAAAAAAGAAAAGGTTTGTCCCTCGTTGAGTGGTAGAGCACTCAATTGTTTGAAAGGTTATGATGAACTTGATTGTATTAAATGCAGTCACATGGGTGAATGGAGAGAATTCGTTTTGCATATACTTTAAAACATTCAAATGATTTATATTATATAATTATATAGATTATTATTATTTATTTGTGTTATTGTAATTCTTTGATTAAATTTTATGATTTAAGACTTATAAAAAAACACATTGTATTAAACATAAATAATCTTAAGTGAATGAGATTCATTCTTTTTTTTTTCTCAATTTGTTTTTTCACCTTTGTCCTTTTTTTAAAATTTTTTTGGCTTAAAGAAAGATAACATTAAAGTATTTCAAGGAATATGAATCTTTACGAAGAGGAGTATTGAAGTGTTAAAAAAAAAAAATCTATGTACCCACTTTAGGCAAGAGCACCTGATGATGAAGAGATTCAAAACAAATTTAGCATGAGTTTCTTCCTCTAAATAATAACTTTATTTTTCAAAACTTCATTACGTATCTCTTATATAATACAATTTTAATTTCATATTTTTAGTAGATTCATAAAGCTCAAAGCATTCAGAATGTATTTAGAGTAGTTTGCTATATTTATAATTTATGATGCTTTGAAATTATAAAGTCACATTATATATATATTTTTCAATCGAATATGCACATTAAATTAATTACTTACCATTACATTGTTTGTATTTATAATTGTACCATGCATTAAAAAGGAAAAAAAAAGGTAATTAACTACATCGCTTGGGTACTACGCTAATTAATCTTCAAGGCGGAAGCAACAAGTTCACCTGCAGCAAAATAATTGGTGCATTTATCATTTTTTTTAATATTATATTAGAAGGATCAAGCTATTGACAATACTCATATTTTCATCTCACCTTATCACTTAAATTAGTCCCAAGTGACTTGATGCTTTTATCATTTCTACATTATGTGAATATTCAAATAAATATTGAATTTCGTACCAAAAAAAATTTTAAAAACTACTTGATTAAAAGTTTCTATTTAGTGGTGAGAGAGGCCCGTATTTAGCAAGAGTTTGGGTTTACATTTCAGTTCCACCATATAAAATTTTTAAATAAAATTGATTATAAATTGAACTGATATATATATATATATATATATATATTTTTTTTTTTCCCCTCATCTTTATGGATGGAATTCTCTGCAGTGAAGATCTCATATATTGCCTCTGTATTCAGATTTTGTGAGAGGGGCCAAAATTCAAAACCAAAAAAATAAAAAAAGAAAGATTTAATGAGAGACAATGCAAAGGAAATGTATAAGATTCTCCATCCTCATCTTTATTTCCTCTTCACCAATGTATTAAACCCCTTATGTTTCATGTCTTGCTCCAATGGTGGGGTCTCCTTGAACCTCTCATGTCACCAATTTTTATCACAGACATTGTTTCTCTAAAACCCATTTTGAAGGTTTGATCTAAACAAACTCTCAAAGAATTCATGCTCGAATGCATCAAATCGTTGATATAAGGAAAGCCATTTTCAGCCTATAGATGTAATCAATGGTGCAAGGGAGAGCTTGGCATTTGAAACTGACATTATTTTCTGGTGC
>JAIUCV010002717.1:0-42470 GCA_026724425.1 Erythrophleum ivorense | reverse complement strand
AGAAGAGAAAAAAAGCAGTGAAAGGAAAAATGTCTTACAGGATACGTTTTCTTTTTTCCTTTGTTTCTTTTGTCTGGGTATGAATAATAAGAAAAATTATGCACTGTTTTTTAATCAGAAGGAGAATAAAAGAAACACATGGTTTATATATATATATATATGATGTTTTTCTTTATTCACCCTTTTCATTTTCTCCGCATTTCTTGCATTGTTCAAATGAATATGGTACTAGTATTAATAATTGTACTGATAAGCCAATATCTGCCTTGAACTTTGTATCATTGGAATCAAGCATGACTTTAAGCGGTTATATATATACACACACACACATATATTAGTGGGGAGAATGTTTTAGCTCTACCTTATACCAAATTTCGAGAGATATTCAGCCATGGAAGAGATGCTGTCAACATAAAAAGTACATAGAAATTAAAGTGTTTAAAAGATAGATTTGAGAACATTTAAATGGGAAGCTTAAAGTTTGCAGTGATGAGTATTTATTTTTATGTTTGTTTTAATTGTACTTCAAAAACTAGTGACCGACCCATCACAAGCTAGCCTTAGACTGTCGCGGTCTAGACCGGCTTGTTTCTAGGAGCTGGTATGTTAACACCAAGCTTAAATCGGCGGGCTAGTGAGACGGGCTAACTTGCATGCACCAAATTTTTTAAAAAAATAAAAATAAAAATATAGACATAAATGATATTTAAAAACTATTTGGTAAATTTTATACATTATTCTCATCCAAATTGCATGAATTTGGAATTTCAAGTGGCATATTAGTATTTCCATATATTGCATTTCTTTCTTTTTAAAAATGAAAAAAAATTCATTATTTGAAAAAAAAATTAGTGAGACATTTTTTTTATTTAACTGTCAAGATTTGGTAATATAACAGTCCATACCTTTTTTTAAAAAAAAGCTCAAAGAAGACAGATTCATTTACTCAAATGCAATTATAATAATAATAAAGGACAATTAAGTTCAAACAAAATTGATAACGACGAGCTAACATGTGATTTTAGAACATTTTAGGTTTGGAGCATATAAAACCACATGCATTAAATCTGTGGTGTTTGACTTAGTTCATATGCTTGGGATGTAAATTGAAAATGCACCAAAAACTATATAAACTTCATCCTAGACTCCAAATTTGTTAGGCAAAGAATTACTAACGAACCTATAAGTTGGACGGAGCACATTGTTACGCCCCACATCGGATAGACGAGGGGAAGGTCCTGGGCTTATAAAGCGGGGAGGTCCTTGCCACATCAGCCGGCTTTTGGGGTGAGATAACTGACCCCGTGACAATTGGTATCAGAGCCTGACCCGCGTTCTACGGCTCAGAGGTGGGCCCCACCGTGGATGGAATGGTGGTCCGGTGGGCCAGCCGTGACGAGGGCGTCACGGATTGGCTGGGGGAGCTGTTACGCCCCACATCGGATAGACGAGGGGAAGGTCCTGGGCTTATAAAGCGGGGAGGTCCTTGCCACATCAGCCGGCTTTTGGGGTGAGATAACTGACCCCGTGACAACATACTCTGAATCTACTTTCATGACGCACTTAATAGTGCCCTCCAAATGAACAGCAAGGTTTTCAAGAAATAGTGCTTTAGTATGGTGTTTAAAAAGATAGTCGTCTATAAGTAATATATTTATTTCCCTGGAGAAATTTCGCTGCTTCTTCAAATACTTCACTGAACTTTACTGAAACATTTGAACATAAAACAATTTCAGGAGATCAATGCGTTCTCACTTGCAAAGAACATTTGTTCTTAAATTGACTATGTGAAAATATATAGATAATTTTGTTGTTTTTGGATTACATGGACGATAATTAGAACACCAAATAAAAATAGTCAAATGAATGAGAAATAACTAAATGAATCATTTATATATGGAATATAATTGGTCTCATAAACTACCGTGATTTGATAGAGTGATAACGGTTTTCAATAGAATTAGCTTATATATTAGAGTTATAGATGACACTTAGTCTATCTCTCTACATCTTATAAATTACCGTTAATCAGATTTATATTATAATATGTGTTAAAGTCCAAATATATATCATATGACTACTTAATCAATTTAATTTATAATATGTCTCAATAGATTGATAATCAACTCATTATTTTAAAAATTAGAATAATATAATTAATGTGAACGTATAAAATTTTCCAACAAAATCAATAATGACCTCTTTCTTGTTGGACTCAAAAAATTGTACTTTTTCTTGTAGAAGTTGTAACCAATGGAAGCTTGTTAGACAATACAAAATTAGCTATTACAAATGTTTTGAATTCACCATATGCTACGTACATGTCAGATTTTCATACAGAAGGAGCAAGAAAACAATCCAAAATGATCTAATTTTTTTGTGCTATAGTTGAATAAAATATTTGCTGTGATTATCAAGCAAGAAAACAAATTTGGTGACAGCGAAAATATCAAATCCATGTTGCCTTTAGAAAATAGATACTACTATCTTTCTCCCTTTTATCCTTTCCTACATTAATTATGCAGGAAAAAATGATCACATATTATTTTAAAAAATAAATTCTCATGGCAATCAAAGTTGCCAACAAAAGAACACAAATCAACGTAACTTCTTTCATATTTTCTATTTCATTAATTTATGCAGTATAAACAACATATATTAAGGGATAATATCCAAATCTACAATTTGACTTACTCTTATATAATATAAACTAAAAGGAAATTGTGAGGACAAATTTTTGGTTTGGTAAACCTTTTAAATAATTTTAAAATTTAAGATTTTTTATAATAAATATTTTTTATAGTTAAAATTTTTATCTTTATAGTTGAAGTATTTTTAGTGTAATTCTTGTCAAAATTAAAATATTTATTCTCATAATTAAAATTTTTTATTTTCATAATTAAAATTTTACCTTAGCAAAAATTTTATATTCTTATAGTTAAAATTTCTTATTTCTCTACAAAAAGAAAAACACATATCAAATAAATGTTTGATTGCATCTCTTGTAGTTATTAGTGTGATTGCAAAAGATTCATGTTTAAAAAAATAAAGAAGAAGAAGAAGAAAGGAGGGGAGGAGGAGTTATTGGATGTTGCGAGAACAACCCCTAAAGCTTATTTTGGCAAAGTGATTGGAATTGGGAGTGTTTGGATCTTCTACTTTTTCATTCCATGCACAACGCTTGGTTTTCCATTAAATAGTGTCGTTTTAGTGCTTAAATCTTGAGCGTTTGCATCATTGACACTTCAAGATATAACATACAACTTCATTAATCAAAACAACATTGTTTTGCGTGTTGCTTGTGGTGCAATCTTGGACATCCTTCCTTACATCATCCTTGCTATTAAACTAAACCCTAAAATGGTTTGTTTTACTATGCTAAAAAGGGCCACATGTGTGTAAGCTTCTTTAGCAACTTTTTGTCTTCATTTTCTTAAATGAGACAATTTTCTTTAGCAAAATAATCTTCATCTTCTTCAGTGTGATTGCAAAAGATTCATGTTAAAAAAAAAGAAACAAAAAGAAGATGATGATGATGATGAAGGAAAAAAAAAAAGAAGAGTAAGGGTTATTGGCTGTTACAAGAATAACTCCTAAACTTACTTTGGCAAAGAGATTGGAAGCGAGGGTGCATAGATCTCCTACTTCTTCATTCCCTGTGCCACACTTGCTTTTTCATTAAATGGCATCATTTTAATGCTTAGATCCTGTGCATTTGCATTATTGACACTCCAAGATAAAACACATAACCTCATTAATTGAAACGACATCATTTCATGCGTTACTTCTGGTGCAATCTCAGAGATCCATCCTTATGCAATCCTAGCTATTAAACCAACCCCCCAAAATGGTTTGTTTTACTCTACTAAAAAGGGCAACATCTGTGCAAGCTTCTTTAGCAATCTCCTATCTTCATCTCCTTTAACGAAATAATCTTCTTTAGCGAAATAATCTTCATCTTCGTCACTATGATTGCAAAAGATTCATGCTAAAAAAAGAAAGAAGAAGAAAAAGAAAAAGAAGGGCTATTAGTTGTTGCAAGACAATCTTCTTTAGTGAAATAATCTTCATTTTCTTCAATAAATCTCCTATCTTTTTCATTTTATTTGTCACAATCCTAAGGCTAGATCTGGCAGCTCTATCATTCTCTGAGCTCCACCTTATTGAAAAGATATCAAAACCTGTGAAGCATTTCCTTTTTGTTGGATTTAGAGAAGTAGGAGATTCAATCACATTGGAGTTGTTTATTTAGCTCCATTATTTTGATTTTGTTGTTGTTTTGTTAAGTTGTGTATGTCTATGGTGCCTCTGTTTAAAGTTGTTCAATTCTTGTTTGTTTTTTATTTGTGATTAGTTACATTACCATTTGTTTTAATTGAACAACAATCAATAGTTTAATTGCCATTTGTGATTAATTAGACTACCTTTTTCTTATGCAATTGTGACACACATGCTATAGTAAATTATAAACTCATGAATTATTTAATCAAACTTGGCAGCTAAAAACATATATATATATATATATATATATATATCTTAAATCATAAGCAATTTAGTGGCAACGGCATCATCAATAAACAAAAACACAAAGCATGGTTTTTTTAACATAGTACTTATATGGTTATTGAGACGAGAGGAGTCATTTGATTTATTTGGTGTCTTAGCTTAAAGATATGAGTACACTTACATATTTAGGTATTATGGCTTTATTTATCACATTTGAACAATGTTGTCAATAGGAGAAATGTTCTTTCAATTGATTATAGTTGACTTAAAATGACATAAAGAAGCTTTCATATGGTAGACATGTATATTTTCTTCTTTCTTTTTGATGTTTTTCTATTAAAGTGTTCATTGTGTTACATTTTTCCTCAATCCTTTTCGTTAGCTTTTTACTTAGTTCTAACAATTATTGAATTTTTAGCCTAATAATCTAGCAAAGTATAATTTACTACTAGAATTGTTCTGTTTTATTTTAAAACTTTAAAGGTTCTTTAACTTAAAATTCTTTTTTTCCTTAGGCTTTGAATAAAATTGCTTATTTAATTGATTTCAACATTTTCTCTAAACATGTTTTAACAATTACATGTTTCAATTATTAGGTATTGACAGTAATATGGTAAAATGACTATGCTATGTTGTATCCTTATGTTTTAAAGCTTGCTTTGTGACTATAAACTTGTTATACCTGGTTTGTGCTTCATATAACATAAATTTTGCCTATATCAACAAATCACCTGCATCATATTTTTGTCATGGTCTATTTACTTCCTATTATTTGTTATTCATTGCCCTATCTTTTCTTTAATTCTAAATAGGCATGTTGATGACAATATTTTCATCTAAAGTTAATTTACTAGTCTTTTGATGAAATTTGTTTCAACATATCAAAGGAAGTTGCAGTAATATAATTTAACTATATTGTGCTATACAATTTACTACTTGAATGGGATATTGTTATGTACAATTTGAGTTGCATGAAGCATGAGGCAAGTTACAAGGAAGGCATCTTGCAAAAACAAAGATTAAGCAAAAATACAAGAGACAAGCATTAACAAAGCAAGAACAAAACAGGAATTTATATAGTTAACAAAGCCATGACTTGCAGCTGACTCCTTCAACAAAGCATTAAATCCTTCACAAAAGCTTGTCATATGATTGATTGTATCTTAGGAAAATAGGCAAGGAATACAATTTAGTACTAGTGAATAGGGACTTGTGCATTGAGCAAATATGGATTTGTACTATATTCCAATGTAAAGAACAGGCATTTATATTTAAGTTATATTAAAGAATCTAGTATACATAAACATATTAATTTCAATAAATTTTTGTATTTTATTACTATTTTTTAATTATTTATTGCAAATTTAGTTATGCTTACTTAGTTGTGATCCATGTAAAATATCTCGAGTAAACTCTAGGGAATCAAGTGATGGCATAAGAGTTCCTAGTGGCACTTACATTACAAAACAACATTAATCACACTATAATCACATATTAATAAGAATGAAGCTATAAGTATTACTAATCCACTTTAAAAGCATGCATATGGTGCAAATGGTGGCTAGGACATAAATGGAGGTGTATATGGTAATCAAGGTGTGGTGCTAGAGGTGCTTGTTTGCATTTGATTATCCTAAAAGAGATAATATTCATTAAGATTTTGTAAACATTAATAAAAAATTAGAGACACATGCATAATTTCATACTAGAGATTAGTTATTTTATGAATCTTAGTTTGGCAAAATAGTTTGTCTTCTTCTTTTAATTAGACGTTCCACCTAATTTGTGGGTCATTTCTTTTTTCTTATGCCATCCCTTGGTGGTTCTATGCTCACACTACCATTAGTGTTTAGATATTTTCAACACAAATAAATCTCAATCGCTTGCTTGCTCAACTTTAGAATCCCTTTATGTACAAATGAGAATGCTTCTGAGCAGTCAGCCACCTCAGTTACTAATCTTATCATCATGAGACAGAGTTGCCTATACATTATATACTTTCTCACTTAAGATTTACTTGGACTTTAGTTCCCTAAATATCATGTATGACATTACTCATTGCTTCTTTTGTCTACCTCTTTATGATATATTGCTTGGTGAATTTTTTCACATCTCTTATATTATATACTTTCAAAGCATAGTAGCACAGTATTCTATAAATTTTAAACTTTCAAAAAATGTATGAAATTGACTTGTCACATGCATCAAATTAAACTTTTCATTCTCCTTCTTCATCAACCATAATAACAACATAGTTAGACAATAAATCTCTCTCATTCTTGTGTTTAATATAATTAATTGTACATAGATTCTACTATTTTTGGAACAAGTCAAAGATAAGAGTCATGTAAATTTGAGAAAATTGTTATAGTATAGAAAAATTTGCATAATCACTCAGGGCTTTTTTCTTGTGACTTAAACTTACACTTTAACTCATTATACTTCCTGCTTTTTACAACCTATCGAAGTGCCTAAAAAATTGATTGATATCCAAATTTGGTCTTATCATACTCTTGATATCTACATTTACACTTTTACTTAATTGTGTGCTCCGTATATCAAGTGTAAAAGTATTCTTTATATGACACTATGTCTAATTCTCCTTTATTCTGTAAACCTAGGTTAGCCAAGTGTTTTCATGCACATTGTAAGTGAAAAGATACTGGCTCCATAGACTCTCTTCTTTGTACCAAAACATGCACTTCTTAAAATTACCAAGTTATGCTTTATCTTTGGAAGAATATCATATAATACTTTTGTCATTGTTTGATCTTGATCGATAAAAACCATAAAAGGCCTTTTTTTGTTTATAAGCTTTTAAGAAAATCTTTAATAACCACTTAATGGCTTTATTATTTCGTTATATAGCAACATTGCCTTAAAAACTACCACTCTCTTATAGTGATTAAAGCTTGAAAGTATAGTTAGTAGTTTGTGATGATGGTTTATACTATATATTGTATCCATTAAGATCACCTTACTAAAATAAGTATAATCAATCAACATTCTAGCATCAATTCATAAGACATTTGTAATTTTTTTTTAATATCCATTTGATAGGTATGATGAAATAATGAATTTTCTACTAACTATTCCTAAAAGTATCACAACAGACATCCAACTTCTTTGTTCACCATGCTTTTTTGCCTTTTGGTCTTTAAGTAATTTTTGGCATCCAACCGAGTGTAGTCGAGATTAGCTATATCTTCGGCAAGTATAATCATAAGCTTAAAAGATGATTTCTGTTGAAACCTAGAATCCTCAACCAAATTGACTTCGTGGGCCTAAACTTCAATTAATCTAGGTCAAGACACCAACATGTGGACCATCTTTAGAAGATGAAGTGGGTAATTATACTCTTGAACAAATGCATTGATTATATATTTTACATTAACCCATGTAACGCATATTATTGTGTTACAATTGGTCCTAGTCTCAGGATAATGCATCTTAAACTCTCTTTTGCCTTGTTTTTGCACACTCTCTTTAGAATAGATATATCTATAAGTTATTATTTGCCTATCTTTCTTACTCTTGATAAGCGTATGTTTCCTTGCCCCAAATCCAATTTAGCCCATATGAGTAACACAAAACTTCAATGATTCCTTTAGGTTGTCAAATTCTAAACCTAGTTTAATGATCAAATCATCCTTCATATAATGATCCTTGGAAAAGAAAGGCTGACAAGGTTACTTGAGAAGTATCAATGTACTAAAATAAATACTATTTCAATAAAGAGACAATAATTAAAGACATATACTTGAGGAAGCAAATGGATAACAAAGGTACAAAAATAAAGACAATTTATTTAAATACACTAATTAATTAATTCTTTTATCAAAGACTAAAATAACAACAAGGACTAAAATAAGATATGCAAAGTATGACATTCTTTTTCTAGATGTATTTATTCCTTTATCAATTTTAGGATTATACTAATATGATGTTTAGTTTGTTGCTTTTATCTCTATTCATTGCAGAGAGGAATAGAGGAACTATTGTTTTCAATCTTTGCATATCATAAAAAGCCCTAAGTTTTGCAACAAAAAAAAATTATACATTTATTCACTATAGCTTTTCTACATTATTTAAACATAAATAATATTAAGCTTTACAAAAATACAAGCTTCCTTGATGAAATGATTTAAACATTACAAAATACATATATATTATCTAATTTTATACAACTGCGTATAGGATTTCAACTTTGCAAGATACAAAGTTGCAAAAAAAAAAAAAGAAGAAGCTTGAAATAGCTACATATATGAACAAGGTTCAAACTCTAATCAATGACAATGTATGGCATGAAGGTGAAGCTTCTATTGATCCAAAACTTTGATTTCCTACCTTAATGGAATAGGAAAGAAAGCTGAAGAAGATGGATATTTCCTATTACAGAAGTTTTCACGCGTATAGCCCTTTTCAATAGAGTAAAACAAACCGTTTTGGGCGGTTAGTTTGACAACCAGGATCGCCTAAGAATGGACATCCAAGATTGCATAAGAAGCAATGTATGAAATGGCGCTGTTTCGATTAATAAAGATGCATGTCACATTTTGGAGCGTCAATGATGCAGGTGCTAAAATCTAAGCACCAAAACAATGCCATTTAATGGCCTTTGCAAGGAATATAGAAGTAGGATATCCAAACACGAAGCGAGGAGCAGCTAGGGAAGAACTTGTCTAGGGCTTAGCTTTTGCAATCATTAAATAGCTATTAGGTATTAAGGCCTTTATGAATATGGTGCCTTGATGTGGGAACTCAATAATTTTTACTCCTTAAAAATGACTAATTTATGAATATGGTCCATTTGGTCTTTCAAGTGTAACTTTCTTCCACTGGTCTCTTGATAATTTTTTTTTTAATTTTATCCCACATTTGTTAAAAGCATGAGACCTAACCATTTAATTTAATCCTGCAAAAGATGAAAATGATTTAAAAGATTATTGAGAGACTAAATTAAAAAAGTTATATTTTGAAAAGACTAAATTGAGAAATTAATCATATTTTATAGATGAAAACAGTAATTTATTCTAAAATAAGAAGTTTTGTTAAACTAAATGTATTTCATTGCAAATATTAATTTTCCTTTTCTCAAAAAAAAAAGGAAGGTTAGGTTTCCTTAATCTTATTTAGCTTATAATCCTCTTTCCTTAGAAAGGGAAATACCCGCCCGGGCGGGAGTAATCTCTATTCTTCATCGCACACAATGGAAAGAAAAGAAATGGAGCAAATCTTTACCCGAAAAGTCCAGGGAAATTACGCATCTTTCACCAATATCTTTTTCTTCTTTCTTTTAATTATCCCCTCTTGCTTTGGTTATTTTCGACATTTCAGACACATTTTCAACCTATGAAAACTTTATGCTTCCAAGTCTGCCATTCCCCATCGATCAATTTAGCAACTAAAACTTTACCCTCCACCATTGAACCCCGATTGAATTCTAACCTAAACCTCCCCAATAAATGTCAAATAGACCAACTTTCGTTCACATTTCACACACAACTAGACAGAGTAAATTAATCCTCCAGTCCCCACCATCCTATCTTCATCTCCAATTCCCCACCTGTTAACCACAGCCCCAGAAGGATCAAAATCAAATCGCAACCTCAAACTCAATTCCTTCCTCCAAAGTCCAAATTTTGCAGTTTTTGAAGCAAAATAAATAGAATGGGGGTAAGCAACAACATCACAGCAGTGCTGAACTTCATCGCCTTCCTGGCCTCGATACCCATTATCGCTGCTGGCATATGGCTTGCCCAGAACCCGGACAACGAGTGCATCCGCAACTTCCGATGGCCGGTGGTCATCCTGGGAATCCTTATTCTCCTCGTTTCCCTCGCTGGCTTCGTCGGTGCGTACTGGAAAAAACCGGGCCTCTTGGCTCTTTACCTCTTTTGTATGGCCCTTCTCATCGCTGTCCTTCTCATTCTCCTTATTTTCGCATTCGTCGTTACTCGACCCGATGGAACCTACCATGTTCCCGGCAGAGGGTACGAGGAATCCAGGCTTGACGGTTTCTCCGCCTGGTTAAGGAACCATATCACCAGTTCTGGCAGTTGGAACAAGATTAGGTCTTGTTTGGCTGATTCTGATGTCTGCATTAAGCTCACCCAGGACTATATCACTGCCGACCAGTTCTTCAACTCTGATCTCTCTCCTTTACAGGTCCGTATCACAATTAACACTTATCTGTATTTCATGCTACTCTAATTCTGTGTACTTGGCAAAAAGGAGATAAACTTGTTTCTCCTTTGTTTTTTTTTTTTTTTTATTTCAGCAAGAAAAGGAGTTTTTTTTCCTGTTTGGTTGTTTTGAAATACAGGCCCTAACATGAGTGAAGAGATTACGAGTTTTCATTGTTGACTTTTCTGAACACTGCATCCTGTCAGGATCTGTTTGCTAGCATTCGGAATTTAAAAATAGGTCTACCTTAAACGTAGACGATAAACAAGCTTTTGTATTGCAAGATTATTTCATATGTTTTGGTTTTTCTTTGTTTGAATTTCCCATACGGCATCGACAAGGTTCTTGGGTCATACTAGTTTTAGCTGTGAAGTATGATGATCCATAACAGATCCCAGTCAGTGACTGTCATTGAGTTAGTGTCCATGATGTTTCAAGTGGGGCCTAGTTTTCTATCTCAACTTTACCATCACCACATGGAGTTGGGTTAATTATTAATGTTTAATTGGAGGTCGTTAAGAGACAGGCCCCGCTATAATGTGACCTTCCACTACCAGAAGATGGTTTTGATGACTTTAAATCGGCATCACTTGAGAGGGTATCATTAGTAGAAGACATTAAACACATCCCTTTGGATCAGCTTGGAATGGATAGCCATTAGTGCCGCGTGGGACCATTTCCCAATTTTTAATCAGAGGGATCATAATTGTACCCAGAAAGGTGTATGCCAGCCGGAAGGGTTACCGACCGATTCACTCATTCAGAAATAAATTATGCAAATTTAGACCCATTCAAAATAATCACCCAACAATAGATAAGTTCATCGATTTGTCCTTATTGCAAATGACAATAAGAGGCATGCTGTAGCTGATATTGTTTAGTGGGGTTGTTTTCTTTTCTCCTTTTCTCAGTCCTACTGAGTTGTTTGGTCCTAATGTAAAATTTTTTGTTTTCTTTTATTAGTTTTAAAGGACAAGAACTTACTTTATGTGGTGCTGAGTTGGAAAGAATATTCACATGTGGCTTATTAGTATTGTAAAATTTGAAATCAAATACTTAAAAATTATACTTAAATCTAAAATTACTTCATGAGAGAATGCAAAAATACAATCCCTTATTGTTTGGTCCTTGAAGTTTGATGTTAAATGAGTCACTTAAGTATATATTTACTGTAATGCAGTCAGGATGTTGTAAACCTCCAACTGCTTGTGGATACACTTACGTGAACCCGATAATGTGGACAAACCCGGCGAACCCGATGGCCGACCCGGATTGCTATTTGTGGAGCAACGACCAAAACCAGCTTTGTTATAATTGCAGTGCATGCAAGGCAGGTCTTCTTGGCAACCTCAGAAGAGAATGGAGGAAAGCAAACATTATTCTGATTGTGGCTGTGGTTGTCCTCATTTGGGTTTATCTCATTGCCTGTAGTGCCTTCAAGAACGCCCAAACAGAGGATCTCTTCAATCGCTACAAACAGGGTTGGGTTTAAACCTGTTCCCAAACACACCCGAATCTTTTTCTTCTATTGTAAGAGTGAGACTCCCTGTCCCTGTTGTAGATATCTTATCTTCTGCTTTCTCCTTTCTCCTTTTCGCATCTGGATCTGATTCTTTCTTTCAGGGCTTCTTGGATTTGTCAATAAACGTCATCTCTCCTCTATTGCTTTCATCTATCATTTATTTTTGAAGTTTACGCTAACTCAAAATAATAACATGTTAAAAGCCGACAACTTTTGTATTAATTCTCAAAATATATTTATTAACTCAATAACATGCTCCCTAGGTTATTGCAAATATTATTTTTTTTAGTCTTTAAAGCTAACAAATCTGTAACATGTTAATTTTTTATTATTACGTTGCTCAAAGATTTTAAAAGAATTAAAGCAGAATAAATCTTTAAAATGAAAATTAAATAAGTCTTATGATCTAAAATAAAAATTAAAAATTATATTGTTAGCTTAGTGAAATATAGTCGTGTTTTATTATTTAATATTATTATAACCTAGGAGATGAAATTAAACATATTCATCAACAATTCAATTCAATCAAAAGAAAGTGGATACATTATGAGGACCGATTGGAGATCCACATTTTGGGAAGTTTAAACTCTTAGTGAATGCACTTGTACCATAAAATTTTGAGTAAATTATATTAATTATTTTATGATTGACTAAATTGTATATAACATTCTTTTTATTTTAAAAATTATATTCATACTCCCTTTTTAACTATTTTTTGTCAATAAAATTAACATGTTATTTGTTAAAAAATAAAATATCTTAAATATCTTTTCTGTTAATTCAATATAAAATTATAGTCTTTTTTATGTTAAAACTTAACATTTGCTTAGCTTTTTTTTTGGTCATATTAAGGATAAAATTACAGTCTTATGTTATACAAAAACTTCTTTAATAGAAAATAAATTAAAATTTGGTAAGAAAATCTCAAATATCTTTTTTGTTATTTCAAAAATAAAATTATAGTCTTTTTTATGTTAGAACTTAATATCTGCTTAGCTTTTTTTTGTCATATTAAGAATAAAATTATAATTTTATATTATATAAAAATTTCTTTAATAGAAAATAAATTAAAATTTTTTACAACATATGTTAAAATGTCAAGAAACTAAAATATATTGTTTGAAATAAAAAATATATCAAATATAATTTAATAAAATCTGAATAAAAAAAATTAACGTAATTTATTGTAAAATTTGTTAGTGAAAAAGCGTGGAAATAAATATTGGTAGGGTAAGGGTGGTATCGAGAAAATGAAGGTGGAAACGCGTGGCGTGGAGATAATGAAAAGCCTAAATGGATAAAAGTAAAACTAGAGAGAACCGACAGCACCGACCGTAATATTACAAGTGATGCTTCTAGTTGAAGATATGCCATTAGTTTTATTCATATGATTCCACAAAATGAGGTCCGAGTGTTGAATTTGTGAGCCCTGTCCAACCACCACCGCTCAACTTTCATTAATATCATCATTATTTCGAGGTCTCCATCACCTTCTGCAACATTCGTTTTCATTACACAAAAATTTAGATGCTTCAGCTCAAGTGGCGTTCTGTTCAACACTAATTCAACTGGCTTCATTCATTCACAAAATTCATGGGATTATTAGCTTTTGAAATGAAGGGGTTTTTTACTTGCTCTTTGAATGGTTCACAACAATCAACGGCAGGTGAACTAATCCTAGTAATTTGGGCAACCCTGTCATTGGGTCCTGTAATCTAAAGCTTTCCAGTAGGTGGCGAGTTTCACTATTGACAAGCAACCAAGTAAGGGGCTTGCTTTGCTTATTGTGGGTGAGAAGCTGAGGGCCCAATCTATGAACACAAATCAATTATCTCGCTTGGCAATGTCACTGTTATATATTTTTTAAGTGAAATTTTTTATTAATTAAAGTTTTAAAATGTAATTTTTTCTCATAATTAAAATTCTTGTTTTCTTAATTACAATTTTTAAATATTTTATATTATTTTTAATCATTAAAAATGCTTAAAAATCACTATTGCACATGATATAATAAAATAAATTACTGCAAAGGATATCCTCTGAAATAGTTAAAAATACATTTCTTCTATCATTTATTTAGGACGCTACATTTAATTAATCGAATATTAAGTGAAATCAGAAAATAAAAAAAAGAAATTGGTTGTAAGGTTTCCTAATTGGTATATGGTAACAATAAAAGGAAAAAGTTGCTACACTCACTACAGTTACCAAAATAGATCCAAAGAGGGGTCAGCTCATCTCTGGCCCAAAACTCCAAAGAGAATGAGGCTAACTTATAGGCCCATCTCCCCAAACTTACGTGAACTTCCGCTCCATATCCAAGTCTTTATTTTTAGGTTAATCTACGGTGCTTAAATTATATAATTCTTTCTTAGAAAAATATACTGTCATCTCCTCAATTTAAAAGATTTCTTATATTTATATTTTTTTATAATAAAAAGTAAGCTACAAATGTACTTATTTTAATCAAAATATTTGCGTCTGTGCTCCTTTTGGCTGGACTTTCCGTTACAATTAGAATAATGTTGGCTTCAGTGTTTGGCTTTTTGGTCCACTACAGAGCACTTGCAGTTTTAGGTAAGAGTTTTTGGAATATGTGGCTTCATATGTATACTCTATATATTTCACAAAACTTTGATTTGTTATAATTTTCTCGCACCTTTGCCTAAAAAGTTTTAATCTTCTGTTTATCTTACAACATTCCGTCAAATCTCCTCAACATAATAATGAGTTATTTTACTTGCAACTACGGTGTATCAATTATCCAATTTATTACCTCTACTTTATATTATTTCCCTTAATTTTGCTAGCAAAATTTACATACCAAGTCTAAAGCAAGTTATATTTAAAAGGTCAAAATCTAGTATTTAAAAGTTCTTGATTACTAAGTTTTTATTTACTGTTAAATACATGAACTCTTTTTTTTTTTCATATATCTTACATATATATAAACTTGGGGGATTTTACATGCATGATTTTGACAATTCCATATTACACTAATTGTTTAAGTAAAAATTGTTACAAAATCACACACCCTTAATGACATGTGATCAAAAAATTTGTATCTTAAAACAAATTATTACAATACAAATTTGACACGTATATTGTAAAATATATTATGCTTCACAATTTAAACATTTACATTAAAGAATCACCTTATGTGTGGCACTTGCACATACCTAATTTAAAGATAATAATTTAATCTTAGCAATATAATTGTATCAACTGGGTTTGATTTAGGCCCTGTATACTCAGTTGGGAGAGGTCTCCGCCTTTGGTGCCTAACAGTACATTAAGGGATGAGTCTTTCATCTGCCGAGTGGAGGGATACCCTAATGTTAACCAAAAAAGAAAAAAATGTATGAAATATATATTAATAAACGTAAATTATTCTAAGTTTAATAAAATTTTAAAATAAATTAAATTTATGATTTTTAACAAAAATTAAATGACATTAAAATACAAATTTTAGTAAAATAAATTAATATTATTATTGAGGGCATATATTTTAATCATCTTTTGATTTCAAGGAGCTCATATATGTTTTTAGAATATAAAAGAAAGCAATGTAATTCAAATATCTTTCATGGGGAAAAAATAATTTACATTTTTTAACAAGAGAATTACAACGCTTTAAGAATAGTACCCCCAAAAAAAATAAAATACAGAATAATGTTTTAATTTTAAAAGTAAATTTAAAAAATTCATTTTCATGAGTATATTTTAAAAATAATTTTTGGAAATTATTTGAAAAACTGAAAGACAATTAATAATGATTTAGCAAATTTTTAAAATTATGTATTGAAGATTCTTGCATTTGCATTTTAATAAATGAACTTATTCATCAATGAATTTCATCTATATTTTTTTAATCCAAATATATATTTTAAATTTTTTTGTTACAACAAATTATTTAAACAATTTTTTTTTAACTTTTACTCTCGTAATTTTTTTTGTTTTAAAAATAAAAAATGAAATTAAAACCAGACACGTTTTCAATATTTCTTTTAGATTTATAACCACGATCAATAGTTGATTTTTTATTCCGAAAGGGTGAAGGTCTCTAAAATGAGAAACAAAAGGATCAAACATTATCTTCCATGCTTAGTTTATAAGGCCAAAATTTTAAGACCGTCAACATAACCTTTAGATTTCACTGTCAACGTATATAATACGAACTTGATCTTTTGTTTTCAATCAACTGAGTTGTCTATCCATAGGACATCGATCAATCCAGGAGAGAGGAGCCTAAAACTGAAAGCAATTTCCAGCTTTATTTATACCACCAAAGACACAAAAATTAAGTTATAACTATTTTCAACTAAATGATAAATAAAGGTTCTGTCAAATACAACTTTAATTTATTTGGTGAAATTCTGGAATGTCCAACGGGCAGAGGTGTAATGAACGAGTTATTTATTTATTTGATGTGCTTCAATATAAGGTTGTTTTCTTTTTTAGTATCAAGATATATATATTCTACAATTATCTGAGATATTAAAGAACAAAATAGATTTCATAACCTTTTAAAAGTAAAAATATATTAAAAGTAGTTAAATAGAATTAACTTATTGACTCATATAGTCTTTACTATTATATATCCTTCATTTTATATGCATGAGGTGTAAATAAAAGTTTCTCAAACTAAATATACTGTCGTTGTGGTTGATTAGGTAAGGGGGCCGGCCTACCATGAATGGAACGTTGGGGGGACAAGGAAGTTTCAAATTTCAATTTTGATGACAAAAGAAATAGATAGCTGACAAGATTGGTGTCATAAGCTACATTAAACAGAACATATGTAATATGCTTGCAAGCTTGCAGCCACTAAATAAGTTTGAATTAGTATAAAATTCCATATTTGAAACCAAATATGTTGAAATTTATAGAAAAACTTATGAATGATACCCTTTGAAAAACGTATTCGTATTAGTATTAGGTGTTGAATATTTTATAGAATTTTTGTTAAAGAGATTCAACTTTTTTATCATTAAATATATTTTAAAAATTTTAATCATATACCACAACATTAAAATAAGAATTTCAATATGTATATAATAAAAATAATAAAAAAATTCAATCACTTTAAAAAATATATATATATTTACACACACAATTTTAAATCTAAAAACAATTAAATCTTATAATAAACGTATATATATTTATTTGCACCAAAGATTTTAATTATATTAATTTGGTTTTTAAAAATTTATTGTGATCAATTTAGTTCCTTAAGTAAAAAAATTCTAATAACATCAATCTGGTCTTTAAGTGGGGACTAAAATTCTATCAACAAATTTGTGATGATCAAAATGATAGTTTAATACGTACTTATATATATATATATATATTAATCATAGTTTATCATTACACTCTACCGCAATTATTGCTAAGACGTTAATCACCCTTCTCTTCTTAGAAAGGGAAAAGCTCCTCGATTTTGAAAGAAAGATAGAGCATAATGGACTCAATCATTTATGAGATGGGCAAGTTTGAATACGTGTTTGTTTTCCATGAAGCCCGTGGTGATCTATGGGTTTGGCAAGAGGTGTTTTACTTTCTTTTTTGCCATTTGCCTTGCACGATATAATACGCAACTTAGGATATATAAAGAACGAATCATTATAAGTAATTTTCTTCTAAAAAAACAAGGGTTAATAACGCATTCTATTATTTTCTAATTTGATTCTTTGTATTTTATTCAGAATGACAGAATTCACCATTCACTTCCTAGGAAACATTTATTCATATTTTATTTACTTATTTATTTTATATTTTTCTCACTCCTCCTTTTCTTGCTGAATGAATTGTGTTATTGGCAGCTTCCAAACCAACCTAAATTGAACAATTCAGTTTATGCCATCTAACTGTTGTGTGCTCAAAGTTACTAGATGTAGTTTCTTTATGGTCGTTTTGCAGAAAAGAAAAAACAACTTTTTTTTTTTTTAACCGCGTGTTTGACTAACACAAAAATTTAACTGCCTATATGAAATTTTATTTATTTTTTACTGTGAAAGAAATACCCTATTAGAAGTAAAATTAATATGTTTTAAGAACAAATATATATATATACCTGATTCAAAAGCCTTTTTTTTCTTTTACTACAGTCATTTAAAACATAAAATCAAAACTAAAGTTTTCAAAAAGAAATTTTACAGCCCATGTTAAACAAAATAATATTTTTAGAAAGACTTAAATTTTCAATTTTTTTAATAATGTCATCATATTTTTTTATTAAAAAAAGGTGTTTGCATGCCACCTCATCATATAAATTTTGTACATGGCTTCTTTTCAGAATAACAAGATATATCAGACAGATACAGAGAGACACGTAATTATAACTTTGTTGGGCGCAGGAATTTGACGTAACCCAATATAATTGCGGGAAGAGTAATACATTAATTATTGCATGCCAAAATGATATATGAGCAGTTTTTATATCAATTTTCAATCACGTACTAGTTTGTTTTGTTTTTCAATCATGAGTTTAGATCTGTCCCACTGTAAGTTAGTTCATTCGTTCACTCAACGCATCCTTTTTGTCTTGTGCGACAAAAATACAAAGAATCCAGAAAGAGACATTTTTAACAATCCAGATACAAATTCTTAATATATATATCTATATGTAGATCTTCCATTATATGTACCAAAACTAGCTAGATCTCACATTCTCACACAATATCTATCCTGTTCCCATACATATAAATTTTTAATAATAATTATGGCGAAAGATTTAGATAATTTGTAAGAAATTTTATCAGAATAATACTAGCAGAGGAGGAGGGGAGCTATTGAATTGATAAAACATTAACTTCATCATTTTAAATATGAACACTGACTTCATTTTTGTAAGTAAATTATATATATATATATATATATATATATATATATATATGCGAGAAGACTTCTTGTAAGATTGCTTTGAAAGTCCACTTTACACCTCACCACACTTTGTATGGGAAAATGCATGGGTCAAAGGTAAATGTTTTGCTTAAAATAAGAAAAATTCTTAGCCATATAATATATGGAGTAAATATGCAATTAATTTCTAGAAAATATATCTCTTTGTATTCGTTATATCGTTATACAAATTAAACTTTCAAAACTTATAATTTATTATACTTATATAATTAGTCGTTTAAAAACAAAACAGATACTCAATTTGATTCCATAAAATGATTGATGTATATAGAATTATAATTTTTGATAAACAAAGTCATTTAAAACTTGGTCTTATACAAAGTCATTTAAAACTTAGTCTAATGCAAAGTCATTTAAAACTTAGTCTTAGTCTAATGCAAAGTCATTTAAAACTTAGTCTAATGATTATATAATAAGTTAATAAAATTAATCAAAATAAATGTTTCAAACTATATACGGATTTCACTGTACAAATTAATTAATTAAAATCTTTCTTGTATGAATTTTTTATGCACTAGAAAAAATATGAATCTCGATTCCTCATAGCAAAAATTGAGCTGGCAATAGCAACATGACGATGCCTTGTATAAAATTGTATCTTGGAGATAATGCTCCATCCCCTCTCTTCCTCTTCCTCTTCACCTCATTTATAGTAAGACTCTCTCCCTCTCATCCATCATCAAATGGATCAACCCAGATTTCTCATCGAAGCATCAGAAGCCAAATCCATGGTGGAATCCTCCGGCCTCACTCTCACCCACCTCCTCCAATCCCTCGTCACGTCCGCTCAGACCCTCGCTCGCTCACCCATCTCCAACTTCCCGGTCGGCGCCGTCGGTGTCGGACCCTCGGGCCGCATATTTGTCGGCGTCAACCTCGAGTTCCCGGGTCTCCCCCTCCACCAGACCGTTCACGCCGAGCAGTTCCTCCTCACCAATCTCTCCCTCAATGCCGAACCCCATCTCGATTACGTCGTCGTCTCCGCAGCCCCTTGCGGCCATTGCCGCCAATTCCTCCAAGAAATTCGCGGAGCCCCAAATATCAAACTCCTTATCACCTCCGATGAAACCCAAGATTTTAGCCCTTTATCAAAATTCCTATCCCACAGATTCGGACCCGATGACCTTCTCCCCAAGGAGGTTCCTCTGCTTTTAGAACCACGTAACAATGGATTATCGATTTTGGAGGAAACCCATAACTTAGCGAATGGGGTTTGCAATGGGTACGCAGTGAGTGAGAAATTGAAGATTGCGGCGTTAGAAGCTGCGAACAAGTCTCACGCACCGTATAGTGGGTGCCCGTCTGGGGTGGCTCTGATGGATAGCGGTGGGAAGATATACAAAGGGTCTTATATGGAATCGGCGGCGTATAACCCGAGCATGGGCCCGGTGCAGGCGGCGTTGGTGGCATTCGTTGCTGGCGGCGGCGGGGACTACTGGGAAATCGTGGCGGCGGTGTTAGTGGAGAAGGAAGGAGCGGCGGTTAAACAGGAGGGAACTGGGAGGTTGCTGATTCAGTCAATTGCGCCAAAGTGCCAGTTCAAGGCGTTGCTTTGCAGTTCCGATGCTTAAGAATCAAGATAATTGTACAAAAAAAAAAAAGAAAATTTATTTGAATGGAAATAAACGGCTGTGAATAATCACTTTCACTTGGATTATGGTACCGGCTGGATCTGGACGGTGTCTGACAAATCAACCCTAATGCCTTTTGAGGTCCAAATATTTTAATAATTTTCTATAAAATTTGATTCAATTTTATTTGATATCTTTTTTATTTTACAAATATTGTATAATTATTTTGAAATTTGATATATTTTACAATTGTTTAAATTCATTTTTTTCATTTTTCTCAATACTCATTTTTTTAAAATAAAATTATTTAATTATTTTTATTATTATATTTAAAATAAGATTACAGTCTCATATGTACAAAAGAATTAGTTTTGTTGAAAAAAATAAATATTAAATTTTTTTGTAATTTATATAAAATGTTGAAAGAAATGAATTGTATTTTTGAAACAAAATGAGTATTTTGTGTGATTTAATCAAATGACATGGCACATTAGTGTAGTTTTTTAATATATATTTTAATGACATGCCATGATGTTTTCTGATAGTAATTTCTATTTCTAAAAGTTAAGCTAACGTGGTAGTGCGATTGGACTGGGGTTAAATAAAGCATACGCTGGTATAGCAAAGAACATAAAAATCATAAGATGTCTTGTGCAGCATGCATTCGTAGTTCTCACCATCGCTGAATTAGACCTGGGCTGATTGAAAATCTTGCTTAGAAGTTATTTTGTTAGCTTTAATGGTGAATTCCAATGTCAAAAAGTTTTCGGTTTTTTAATCTCATACTGGCTCCTTTTATTCATGTAGGTGCAATTTTTTTACTAAACTAACTTAACTGTATTTTTTTTAAATTTTTTATGTTTATGACTTATGAGTTATTTGAGCTGAGAGTTAGCAATATGTACGGATCGCCTTTTTCTGTCTTTTTACTTGATTTTTGTGTTCGACCCTTTCGGTAGATGTGTTTAAATGTGTGTATTTTTTTAAAAATAACTTTGACTTATTTTTTCCTTATTGTCGTATTACTCCATCACAAAAATCTTCTTTTTCAAAATCTTCTTTTTCTATGCACCATTTTAGTGTTTATTGTATTATGTTGTTAATAGTATAGAAATTCAAATTTTTACTTTTTTATTTCAAGCTAAATAGATCTCGTGATGAATATGAAATAAGAGGTATTAGTAACGTTTAAGGGCTATTTATTTTTATTCTAGCCTCACATGCTATTTATGTTTTTAATGAAACTAAACATTAATGGTTTTACTTCTCTTTTATATATATATATATATATATATATATTTTTTTTTTTTTTGAGTCAAGATATAGTGTCAAATCATAAATAAAACTTCTTTTAATGTCTAACAAATAAGGCCAAAAAAAATTTTTCAAACCCTTTAAAGTTCATATTTCTAAAATGATTATTTGCTGTTAGAGTGTTCATTTGGCATTTTTACTTTTACTTTTGAGTTTGAAGAAGACTTGTTATGACTTACAATTAGGCTATGAACTTATACAATACATGTGTGGTTACACCAAGTTAGAATTTAATATTCATATGTTATAATTTATACACTTATCTTATGATATATCAAATATCAAATTAGATAATTTCAACAAAAAACTACGTATTCATGCCAAATTAAACAATTTATATAAAAAATTAAAGAGCTTTACGACATAAAAGCCTGCTAAGAGTTTATGTATTTTTAATATTATTGCAAAGATAGATAAACTATTACTATATCTAGACTAACATATTATTTGAATTTCATGAACAAATCTAAACGAAGAAATGACGTAAGGATTAATGACTGACATTGTGACCTTCAACATGCAAATTTCAATGATGGTGTGAAGGAGAATTATCTTCCATGTTTGAAGGGTACTTGAAGTAATAACTTGGGCTGTTCATCTCATTATTAGTAAATCTAGCAGCAAAAAGGAGGACAGCTGAAGTCAATGCATGCAAAACATAGAAGCCCACAAGGGAAGAAGATAGTGACATTGCATTAAATGCCTGTTTTTTACATTGGTGTGAGCTTTCATTTGGGAGTGAGTTTTTCTTATACAGGAGTAACTGATATAGACATTTGAAATAACAACATGTAAATAACGTTTTAATAACAATGGGAAAAAACATATATATATATATATATATATATATATATATCCTGCGTATACATCGAGACCAGCGTAATGTAAACGAAGAAATGACAGGATGGAAGGATTCATGGCTGATGCTGTAATGGTCAATAAGATGGATTCAATGATGGCGTATCACAAGTTGTGATGGACCTTGTCACACTCGAAAATACGATCGCCTGCCGTTTTTCTTAAATAAAAGGAGTAAAATTCAATCTTCTCAATGTAATCGAAAATTGAAATTTAAAATTAAAATAAGTGTAAAGATTCAGGAGTTGCCACCAAAATGTTAAATTTTAAAAGTCAAAATTTTGGAAAAACCTTTTTATTTGGAAGATAGTCTACAAATTAGAAAATGGATCCGGGAGTCGATTGTAAGTGGGGAAGGTGTTAGGCACCCCACTGCACTCGTTACTAAAAACGGTTACCCTAAGTCAGTTGTGTAAAAATAAAATGGCCTCAACACTATTTTAATTCTCCATAACAAATCACATATAAAATAAGAAAGAACCAAATTAAATAAAATAAAATTCAGAAAGAAAAGAGATTAACGAAATCAGATTAAAAGTAAAATGAAAGAAGCGAAATTGAAAATTAAAAAAGATATTTATTTACAAAGGCAGACTTGAATTAGTATGAAAGCCTAGGGTCTACGTACTTTTCAGGAGGGATTAAAGTCCACGTAGTTCGAATGAATGTTACATTTGGTTGATGTTTTGTTTTGTTTTTTTTTTTTATTATTATTTATTATTTATTATTATTTTGCTTTGTTTTGTTTTTTTTGTTTCTTGTTTTATATATTTTTCTTTGTGTTTTATTTTATTTTTATTTTTTTTGTCTTCTTTTTTTTTGTTTTGGGTTGTTTCAACTTTGCTTTTTATTTCCTTTTTATTTTTATTTTTTTGTTTTGTCTTCCTTTATCTTGATTGATTTTGTTTTATTTTTTCTTTTTAGTTTTTTTTTTATTTTAGTTTTTATTCATTGTTCTCGTGTTTGTTTGTTTTTCTTTGTTTTGTTTGTTTAAGCTTTTGATTTTTTTTGTTTTATTGTTGTTATTTTGTTTGATTTTTAATTTTTAACTTTTAACTTTTGTTTTCTTTCTTTTTTAGTTTTTACTTTTGGTTTTTATTCTTTATTGTTGTTTTTTTTTTGAAAAGACAAAGAAAATAAAATTTACTTTTCCTTTTAACAAATAAAACGATTTTGAAATTGATTGATGTGTTTTAATTTGCTAAAAGTAAATGTAATTTTACTTTCTTTTTATATTTTTAATTTTTTCCTTTTCTTTGTATCATCATTTGTTTTTTCATTTTTCTCTTTCTATGTCTTTTTTTCTTGGTTAATTTTTATTTTTTGTTTTGTTTTATTTTGTTTATCTTTGTTTTTTTTTTAGACAATTTTTAGCTGGTATTCTATTTTGTTTTTGTTTGTTTGTTTGTTTTTTTGGCTTTTTGGTTTCGTTTTTGTTTATCCTCTTTTTTTTTGCATTTTTATTTTTTGTTTGTTTCGTTTTGTTTTTGTTCTTGTTTTTATTTTTAGATTTGTTTTTATTTTTGTCAATTTTTCTTAATTTGTTTATTTTTGTTTAAGTCAAAAGATTAAAATTTAAAATGACATTTGTATTCAGGTACGAGAAAAAAAAAATTTATATGTTTTTATGTTTGATTTTTCTTCTTTTTTTGTTGTTTTTTTTTTGTTTATTTAACCACTTTTCTTCTCTTATTTATTTTATTTTATTTTTAACATTTTTTTGAAAAGGACAAACTCTAAAAGAAAAATTAACTTCAAATTTTGAAAAATCATTTTTTCACTTTTTGCGAAAGAACCTTTAAGAAAGGATAAATCTTTAAGACTCAAAATAGTTTTTACTTAAAAAAATTAATCCTCTTCTATTTTTACTCTCTTCTTTTTGAAAATTTTCTTTAAAGGTTTTTCGAATGGGGCCATTGAAATCCAAAATATTAAAACGCAAAATTAGGACCCAAAAGGCGTCAAGGAGGCTTTATTGCCACAGATGACTTTTTGGTTTGTAGCTATATGCCTGAGGGGACAAGGAATCCCACACGACAATTCTAAAAGAGAAAATTAAAATAAATTAAAACCAAAAAAAATATTCACAAACTTGCAGCGTTTGTTTTGGTCGTGTGTGCTTGTGTCAAGCCAACTAAACAACATGTCTTAATACATTTCAAGTATAGGAAAGCAAACTCAAACCAATTTTATCTGTTATGCTATCCAATCCAATTTCATCTGTAGCAGCGTAGCCATCTCTTTGATCTTTGCTCAATTCTTGGTAAGTCTCCTCAATTGTTCAATATCCTCGAGCAGGGCTCATGCAAAAGAGATAAAAGGATGAGAGGGGAGGAAAAAAAGAAAAGAAAAAAAAAACAAATTACAACAAACTTAAGAATCAGTCCAACATTCAGATCAAAGACTTACATCTTTATTTATTTTAAATGACCTAAACCCAATCACAACAGTGACTCGAGACCTTCCTATTAATGACGCTTAAACCACCTACAGGATCACTAAATCCAATTATGATCAAGTTTGATAAACCTTCGAGCATATGCTCCAATTACAAGCTGAGCACTAACTACATATTTCTTCAGGACCAACTTGGAGCATGGAGACCAGAAATTACTATCTATCATTTCATTGAAAACTGAATCATACCACATCAAGGCTGAAACCCTTGAATCAGCATTCCTAACTTTTGCTGCGAGAACATACTGTGCAGAATCAATTTACCCACGGTTCTTAGATATAACAGAGCAGGTCATGCCTTGTTTCCATAAACAAATTTCAGTCACACAGAAACTCAAATACTAGTAGAGCTACCAACCTCAGTATACGCATGCCACTGATACGAAACTCTTATCTCACCAATCAATGATTCAACAAAAATTATAAATACAGAACACCCAAACAAGACTACACTCAACTCATAGCATGCCAAGGTTCAGAATCGCATGTTCAATCCTAGCTACAGAACCAAAACCCGCATGCGATCCTATTTAGAAACATTATCAACTGCGTAGAATCAATTTACCCACGGTTCTTAGATATAACAGAGCAGGCTATGCCTTGTTTCCATAAACAAATTTCAGTCATACAGAAACTCAAATACCAGTAGAGCTACCAACCTAAGTGTACGAATGCCACTGATACAAAACTCCTATCTCACCAATCAATGGTTCAACAAAAAATTATAAATACAGAACATCCAAACAAGACTCACACTTAACTCACAGCATGCCAAGGTTCAGAATCTCAGGTTCAATCCTAGCTACAGAACCAAAATGCACATGAAAGTCTACTTAGAAACATTATCAAATGGTTAATAGCTACTCAAATATTCAAGCCACAAATGAAAGAGGACTGACATTAGAAATCCCTAGGGAAAGCATACTAGTTAACCTTGTCTCATTCTCTATCTTCCAAAGAAAATCGAGAATCACAGCAATCCAAAATGGCTTTCAGTAAATCAATTTACTTGACTAGCTGAATGCTCCTTCTGTGACGTTGACTGTGAAGGCCTCTTCCTCTCCCTCTGCTGCGACTTAGCCAAATCCCTTGTTCTTCAACAGGATGCTTATGGGTTTCTCTCTCGCTGAATCTCTCGGTTTTCTTCAATTTGCCCTTTGCCTCTCTTCGCTTCTGTTCGTGTCTCCTTCTCCCTGTCTCAGGCTTCCATTTTCTCAGTCTCTTCTCCACTTCTACCTCTCAGTCTCTCCTCTTTTCGAATTTATTTCAACCCTAAATTCCCTGCCTTTCTCCCTTACTCTCTGCTTCTCTCCCTTTCTAATTCCCTTATCTAAAACCTAAAAGCTCCAAAAGCCTCATTTGCTTCTCCTTCGCTCTTCCCTCTCGAGTCCCCCCTCGATTTTTCCTCTGCGCCTCTCCTTTTTGTACGTCAATGAGTGCCCCTTCTTTCTCGTTCTTCGTCTCCAAAAACCCAGACCCCCAAAAATGTTTCCCCCTTTCCTCCGTTCGTCCCCTTCTTTTTTGCGTCAGTGAGTGCTCCTTCTTCTTTTTATTTCCTTTGTTTGGTTTTCTCTTTGCCTTTGTTCCATCTCCTTCGATACCCCTCTCAATCTGAAAATTCCCCCTCGCCTTCTCTGCTTCTCTCGCCCTCTCTCACTCTCCCCTTTTGTCTCAGAACACCTGCTCCACCTTCCTCCCTCTTTTGCCTCTCTGCGTATGTCCCCTCTCCCTTTGCGTCCGTATGTCCCTCTACGCGTCCATCCGTATTTCCTCTGACGCGTCTGTCCCCCTCCTTTTTCCCCTGTGTCTGTTGCTTTTCTTTATTTTCTGCCTCTGTCTGTATTTTTTTCTCTGTGTCTGCCAGAAGACCCGATGGAGCCAGGACCAAAGGGACTGCTGGGTAAGGTTTAATCAAAATGGATTCTGGGTTGGGCTTTATTTTTCTCCAATAATTTTGTTTGGGTTCAAATGTTTTGTTGTTTTGTTTTGGGCTTGAGATTGGGCTGGAAGTCCTTTTTTTTTTTAGACTCTAGTGGTTGGGGCTTTGGATTGGGCTGAAATTTTTTTTTGTTTTGCCCCTTCTTTTTTTTTATTTTTTATTTTTGCTTTGGGTTTCCCTTTTTAAAATTTATATTATTTTGACATTTTTTGTAGTCTTTTTTTTATGAATTTTTTTAATTACTATTCTTTTGATTTTTTTTAGTTTTTTTTTACTTTATCTGCTTTTAGCCTTTTTATTTTTATTTTTAATTCATTTTTTTCTTTTCTTTCTCTAGTCTCTCTTGAGTTTTGATTTCCTTTTTGTTTAATTCCATTTGTTTTGGATTTTTGTTACTCCCTCTTTGATTTTTGTTTTTGTTTTAACTTTGGATTAATGAGCTTTTACTTCTTCTTTTTTTAATTTTATTTTTATTTTTGAGTTCTTTTTTTTTTATTTTTTTTGAGTTTATTAAGCTGAAATGACCTATTAATTTTTTTTTAATTTTTTGTTTTCTATTTTTTTTATTAGCTTAATTTTATCTTTATTTTTGGAGTATACCCAGACAAAATACAGTATTCACAGACCCAGCAGTGGCTAATGGAATATTCTAACCCTTTATTTATACTTTTATTTCTTGTCATTTGCGTTGCGGACATTGTATAATTTAAGTTTGGGAGAGAGTCAAAATTTCAAATAAATTTTTAAGGGTGAATGAGTTTTGCTTGAAATAATTACGTACACACCACCTAATTTAAAATGTAGCAGTCTGTTTGTAAACTAAGGTTAAGCATTCTTGAGTCTTAATAATTGATTCATGATACTTTTGCAAGATTGCAGGAATTGCTTGAGTCCTAGTAATTGTTTGAGAATATACACCTTCACTATCCAACAAAAAGAGTAATGTTTAAGGATGGTGTCATAATCACAATTAAAATAACTATAGTCAAGACATATCTTAACCATAGTTATTTTAATCGCAGTTATAACAAAAATTTAATCATAATTATTATTAACAATGGTTAAATTACTTCTTAATTTAACCACAATTTTATATATCCGTGGTTAAACTCTTGGCTTAACCACAATTATACCATAGTCATGGTTAAACCAACAATTGGTTTAACCACAACTATATATAGTCGTGATTAAGTTAAGAGGTGGTTTAACCATAATATATACATATATTGTAGTTAAGTTAGGTTTTAACCATAATTATAATAGTCATAGTTAAATCAACAAAATGACTTAATTACGGTTATACAATAGCTGTGGTTAAGCCTTTAATGACTTAACTATGGTTATTTAAATAACCATGGTTAAGTGCTTGGCTTAACGACGATTATTCAAGTAATAATGGTTAAACAAGGATTTAATTACAGTTATTAATAACCATGATTAAGTTATCACAGTTAAAACCCATGAATTAGACTTCACCTTCTTGCCTTGTCTTTGTCTTCATTTCTCCTTTAGGCACACAATGTTTGTAGATCTCTGTTTGCTCTCGCATCTTCTTCAACGCACCTTATCCCTCTTGTAGATCTAACTATCTTCAATGCACATTGTGGTCTTGTAGGTCTGTGTCATCATCTTTGTCGACTTAGCCTTCAATATGTGAGTTTCTTTTCCATTTTTAGCAATACATTCTTCCTTATTTTCATGCTTTCCAATTTTGAAACACTTGTAAATAAATGCTTAGTTCTGAACTTTTTTTTTTTCTCTTTTTGGTTATGTTCATAGTGAGGATTGGGTTTTTAATTGTATTGTAAGTTTAAAATTAGGTGATTATAATTAAGGATCCTTGATATTAGATAAACTTTTCCCCTTTGCTTTATCAAAATTTTCTTACTTGTACTAAATTATGATTTTTTTTTTTTTTACTTATAAGCACATGTTATATAGAGAAACAATAATTTTATCAACAAGATTGTTGATAAACAATTTCTCCTTGTTTTGTTTTTTAGAGAAATAATTTAATTCTCCTCTTTATAAGGATTATGGTTTTACTTTGTGGAAGAAAGTTGTAGCCATATAAATGAATTTTGATTAATAATATTTTGTTTTGAATTCTAGGGACTAAATGATCGGGACAGTAAAGACCGACCTGCTAACGATAGTTATTCTCCATAAGAATTGACATATTATTTGGATACACTTTATAATACATTACTTATGTGTAGATTAATGGAACATGAATTTATTTTTAATTTTAATAACATTATGGTTGTTGTTATTGAAAGTTAGTTTTTGTTGTTGGATATGTTATTGAAAATTGTTGTTAATGGGAATTGGTTACTTGATATATTAGTTAAAATTTATTGTTACAGGTTTGTGGGAAAAAAATTGGCTCTCATATTTTATTTTAAAATAAAAAAAATTCAAAAGCAACTATTCAAACTATTACTTTAAAATGCTTGCTAAACCTATCTTAGCCATGGTTATAGGGCTTAGACAAAACGCCACAATTATCATAAAATCATGGCTAAAACTTGTCTTATTCATGATCTTATTAATAGTTTACTAAAAGTATAGTTAAATCTTTCTTCATTTTTTCTTAAGGATGTTCTAATCATGGCTAAAAATCTTAACCATGGTTATAATTGTAACTAAAGTTACAAAATGACCCCGATTAAATCCGCATTTTTTTTGTAGTGCTTTAGCTATTGCATCTAATTATGGGTTTTAGTCATAAGCCTTTAATGATAATAAAAAAAATACTCCACAGAATTTATCATCTACATTTTGATGTACTGATTAACTACTAGATCTTTAAGGCTTAATGGTAAATAGTGTTCCAAAGTAATGTAAAATTAGTTTGCTTCTCTTCACACTCCAAACATCTTTAAATTAGTTTCATGATTTTATCTTCCAAACATGTGCAAAACTAGTTTGATGACTTTGGCAAAATTATGTTTTCCTACAATTTGAAAACAAAAAGAAATGGTTATACTTTTCCTTTATTTCTAGAAGAAAAAAGGGCAATATATTTATTTTTTCTCAGAAAAAAGCTATAAAGGTTATACCTTTCCTTATAAAGGTTACCATATAGGACTAAGATATATATATATATCTATATATATTAAAACAAATATACTCTTTCTTAATCAGGTGTGGTTTTTGTTGTTGTGTTCTGTTTTTTTTTTTTAGTTCTAAATATAAAGAGGTCCAAGCAAAATTCAAGCTCGTCAAAACAATTAGTATAGCATCCAAAATGGATCCTCTAAAATTTCATGCCTTTTGAATTAGTAAAGTATTTCATTTTTTTTTTCAACGTATATATATATATTTAAAATTTATAACACTTTGCTTTCGTTGTCTCTTATTTCACAGAGATTGTTCAGGATCCTCACTTTAGCAGATCCTAATCTATAAAGCATCCCAACCAATTTGACTAGTAATGTTTTAGTTGAAACATTAGGAAACCTAATACCATCCATGCATCTCTATGTTTGAAAGAAACTTCACCTTAACAGAACATCAACGAATTAGCTATATGTTGACAAAACAATAGATTAAAGGTGAAATATTATAAGCTAAACACAATCATATTAATTAAACATAATAAGCAAACAAAATAATATCCATAAAATAGTACACATTACAGCAGAATATTCAAAAAACAAAAAATGTATGCAGGTACCCTTGCCAAGACAAAGATGTAATAAGCATAATGATAATAGATTGTTAATCGACTTTTTAGTTCTCAGCCTTTACAGCTTTCTTCATGTTGGATGACATCTAAGCATAGAGACCTTTAACTTTCTCATCATTCACCGGATTGTCCAGCAAAATTCTTGCCTCACATGCTTTTTATGTCTTTAATAAAACTTAACATAAATGGTTTTACTTTTTTTGGTTTTACTTTTTTTAGCATTTTTTGGGTCAAGATTTGATGTTAAACCCATGAATATAGCTTCTTTCAAAATCCAGGCCAAAAGAAAAATCTCCCTAATATCTGAGTCTCCTCAAACCCTAAAAACTTCTTATTTCTAAAATGATTATTTGTTATTAGAGTGCTTATTTGGTGCTTTTACCTTGAGCTTGAGCAAGACTTGGTATAACTTACAATTTTATGTTTAATTTACATACTTATCATTAATGGCACGAAAGCCTAAAAGAACCCTTGCTAAAAGAGAACAAAATTTTGAAATAAGATACTTTAAACTCAATGGATTTGTCGAACTTATCGAAGAATAAAACATAAACAAAAAATTAATTTTAAAAATAAAGGAACTAGAACCTTGAGGGGGGAAAGAACTTCATTTTAGACCTTTAAGATCTACTGCCCATTTTATTCATAGATCTAGCACACCACGAACTCATTTGTGTGCTGCTTGGTTTAGTAGGATGCTTGCATAACCTATAGTATTTTTCACTTTCTTTTTTATATGAAACTAGAAAGCACAGTACTACAATATTCAAAACTGTGTATAATCTCCTTTGTTGGTATCTGTGTGCACTAGTTCGTGCAGAAGGACTTAAGAACGAAAACTAGAGCATTGTCTTATTACAGCAGAGGAATTAATAATCAGCTGGTTGGAGTCATTCAGTTAGGATTAGAGGCCATTACTTAAACTGAATATTGAGCTCTAAAATTCATAATTTTCTTCTCTTTATCTTGATCTAAGATACACAATTAAGACAATCTCCTTTTTCTATCTACTTTCTTATTTGCATTTTAGATGTGCCTATGATGTTTTTTCTTTTTTATCAATCTGTGGCAGTTTTTATCGTGGGATGATTAACAATAGTATAAGTGGGCTATGATTAAGGGGTATAAATTGTCAGGTTAATATGGGCCTAAAAAAAATAAAGGATGCTTTGTACAGAAATTCAAATATGCATGTCACCAAAGACAAAGCAATTCATTATTTGCTTAGATATCATTTATATTTTATTGTATAGATTTATCGGTTCTTTTAACTTGCTATTTTTTTTTTCATTTGCATCTTCTATTGAATAAATATAAAATTAATTTGAAAAAAAAAAAAAGAAGAAGGGAGGAAACAATGCGTGCCACTCACGGGTAATACCACAGTTATCCATTATCACAATCCAAATAAGTGGCTGTAGTCTTGGGATAACGTTGCTTTAGCACTTCGCTTGGTGGAGCTCCAACTTTGCAACCTTTATAAGACACATTTTGTGTTTATTATGATCAGTGTCAAAATCCATCATCATACGACCAATAATGTTGTAAAGGCTCTTACCCAACACAACTTTTCACTTTTCAGTTTGTTTCTCCTCAACCATTCAATGTGTACCAGACTAGAGCCTATGATAACATTCTTTAATTTTTCCCAATCATGATAGCTACATACTTCAAGCTGAGAAACATGTGACTAAATTTTCGATCGTTGACGCGCAACAATGACAGCTTTCATTCAGATAAATTCAGACCGTCCGTGATATCCGTCAACTGCAGCAAAGACACACGTCCAATAAGCTTCCGAAGCTGAAATCTCCACCGTCCACTCTGTGAAGCGTCAAGATCTTGCCACGCGTCCCAAAATGAAGCAGCCCAAGAAATGAATTAGAATGAAGCAAAAGTTATGTTTTTTGTGCGTTTCGAAGAACCCTCTTCGTCCATCCCTCAAAATACCCACAATTAGCAAACAAAGGAGAATTTTCATCAGCAAACAAAACATATCTACACATGCACACAACTCAACCTCAGATCAACTACAAGCAGTTACTTCAATCCAAGCCGTCCCAGTACACGAAACCAATCAAGAATAATTTCCAAAAGAATGATCCACAACAAAATTGAACAATTAGAACAAATAGAAGAATCAGAAAAATTCAAGAATTGCAAGAATAGAAAAAAAAAATGAAAAGAAAAGCTTCGGATATTTAAGTTGCAGTGTTTCTCAGCGTGGATGAAGAGTTGTGCTATTAGGGAGGGCTCCTTCAGTTGGAGCAACGCCTTTCAGTCAGATCTAGCTGCTCAAGATCGTGAAACGCTCTTCAGCAATAGAGGTGGGTTGGATGAAGAGGGTTCTTCAATCGTGCGAAGAAACGCAGCTTTTGCTTCATTTTGATTCATTTCCTGAAACGCAACGTTTGGGTTGCTTCATTTTGGGACGTGTGGCAAGACCTCGGTGCTTCACGGAGTGGACGGTGGAGATTTCAGCTCCAAAAGCTTGTTGGACGCGTGTCTTTGTTGTAGCCGACGGATTCATGGACGGCCTAGATTTGTCTCAATGAAAACTGTCATTTTTGCGCGTCAACCAAAAAAATAAAATTTGGACGCAAAAACTATGGACACAAACGAACTCTATGCTGACACAACAAAATCTAAAACATTATGACATAATTTGAACTGTTGTATCACATTTGATACCAACATTTGTATTATACATTACATAGTTCTTTTCCCTTTTTCTTTTTTTTTTTGGTCAAATGTTAATGCTTGATAAACTTTAGATGAAAAGCAAAATGGAACGTTCGAGTTTAATTTGCAGATAGGCTCAGTCCAAACAGAACAGGGGCAGTTTCATTGTACAAACCCAACTCCCAAGATCATTTTTACGATTTTTGGTCTATTTTAAAAAAATTTCGAGATTCATGTTTGTAGAATCCTGCTCTTTTTACTTTTCCATTTCTTTCTCTCTTATATTTGCTAGTAATATGTTAGATGGTGTGCATTTTCAACGGGTGAACTTAAGATTTTTTTTCTGAAATGGCGTCCAATTAGTGGGCTTTGCCTTCAATTTCTTTGTAGGAACACAATCACAAGCGGGTAGGTGTACGTACCCAGTACCAGTATGTGGATATGGTTTTTTTGTTTTCAAGGTATAGGAAAGGGATACGAAAATGTATATTATATAAATAAAGAAAATTTTATAACATATGATAATTTTACAATATAAATAATAGATTAAAATTTTTTTATAATATATATAATTAATCAAGATAATTATTTAAGTTTTCTAATTTGATTTCAACATTCATATAGCTTTATTGAAAGTAAGATTTAATTTTTGATCTCAGACTTAAAAACTTGTAGATACTCTTATAATTTATTCAATATGTATCCAAACTAAACTTTAAAGGAAAAAATTATATGATACTTATTATTTCATGCATCACAAGAAATAAGCTTCACAATATCAGAAATATTGACAGGAAAAGCCATCAAAAATTGGAGGGAAATTAGATTGGTCAAGGAATCAATGGATGAATCCAGCAGGAGAGTGAAAGAAAAAATCTGACTTATCTGTGATTAATATCTAGTTTGTGACAATCTCTTTAAACACTGAGGAAAATTCACTAATACTACTAAGGTGTAGTAAAAGAAGAGGAAGCAGCGTGTCTTAGACGGATTTTGACAATCCCTGCTTCTTCTTCATCCTCCTCTGTCTTTCTCATTACACCATGAACCAACACAATCACTACCCCAACACACATTCCTACCAATATATTCTCTGTCACATTGCTGAGAAAAATCAACCCAACTGTGACCAATAACAACAACATAGCCACCAATCTCTCATCAATCTCATACCCAAAAGCTCTCAAAGGGTTATCTCGTACGAAATATAACACCATCCAAGCAACCATCACTGCACAAAATATGATCACAGAGATGGGGTGCCACAGCAAACTGAGGAAGAGTATGAACAATATGATCACGACGTAGTTTGTGCGAAAAACTCGAACATTGGTCTTGATTCTTTGGATTGAGTTGAAGAAGGAGAATGGGAATGTGAGGTGAGAAGGATGGATCATGTCCTTCCATGGTTTTCTTGCGCCAAGAATTGTTTGGAGCAGCTCTTTTGTCCGTGAGTGGAACTCTTTGTTTGATGATGATGATGATGATAACGACGCTTCTTCTGGGTCTTGTTCTGAGATTGTTCCATATATGCTCATTTTGCTTCGTTTTGAGAGGAAGGAGAGGAAGGGGAGGAAAATGGGATCTCTGGGTATGAGATGTTTGACAGAATAGTAGGCGTCATTCTCTTGTAATGCTAGTAGAGGACATTGCCCGTGGGATATGTTTGCTGATTCAAAACCACGACGTGTCATTAGAGGAGACACTGTAACTTGGCCGTAACAAACGCGACTGTTGCGGATCTCTTCACTTCTTCAGAGAGAGACAATTGAAAGAGAGCGCTTCCTAAATATGAATATAGCCTTGCTGAGAAAAAAAAAAAAAATGGGAGAGGAAAATTGATCTACTGAACAAAACTTATATGTATTTTTTAAATAATGTTAGAATGTAAGTTGCAAAAAGTAGGTATTAACAGGTAATTATGTGACTTGGGCAAAAGTATAATTTTTATCCTCTTAACCTTCCATTAGGTTTTATTCTGGTCTTTTATATTCTTTTTTGTTTAATTGATATCCTTTAACAAAATTATTGTCAATTTTATCCTTCACCTTAACCTTGTTAGTATAACTAACAAAAATTGATGATGTTGTCTCACAAAAAGAAAAAAAAAAAAAAAACTTGATGATGTGGCAGCTGGCATCCATGTAGCACCGCTGAAAAGGCTATTCTTTACCTTGGCTTCTCCTGTCTCACTCTTTGTCTATTAAGATCAGATAGTAGCATAGCCATCACCATAAAATAGAATAAATCCTCACTTAATCTTAAATCAACGGTAAAGAACAAAAACAAGATACTTAGAATCACCAGTAATAGAAAATAGGAAAGCAGCTTTCATTTCTGACTTTCAAGACGTGCCGGTGTCAACCATAAAAACAAATTGATTTTTCATCTTGGACATATTTCCATGTCATATTTAGCAAATGAACTGAGCCAGTACAAAAAGTATTGACCTTAAGGATGAAGAAATGCTGCAATTAAATACAATTTTGAAACCTACAATCTCATATTTTAGAGTAGTTTTCAGGTCTCTAAATTACAAATCAGTCCGTGAATGTAAAAGAATGAAGCAGAATAAACTTTTCCTGCTTGATATCCTTGTAAAAGAAAAAAGGAAAATTTATCCTTCACAATTAGATTGTCGATTGAACTTTAAGTGCAGCTCCTTTTAGGGTTTCTCTTTGGGCAACAAGTTCCAAGATGCAACATAATAAACAGTTGTGTGGATAAAATACCATGCTTAGGAAGATTTTGCTGGTCTATCCTTTGGAGCAAAGGAAGGTTCAACTATCAAATCACCGATTCCCTTAGGTGGACCAATGCTGCATCGAGCTGTGTTATGTGTCTCAATGGCATCCTTTATTTTTTGAAACTGTAAATTCCAAAGGAACAAGAAGCTGATTATCAGAGTCGTTGCTCTTACCTTTTTTCTTAATAACCAGTCCTATACAATATTATATGTCTGCTCCCTATTAAGAGTCTATACACATCATATATTTGCTTTACTATTAGACATCTAAGCTGCCCATTATCTCAGGGCAAGTTTTTTCCGAAACTAGAAAAAGGAATATGAACATGTTTATATTTGTTTGCTTATCCCTCTTCTGAGTTCAGTCAGCCAAGCACCAAAATTGACATTATTATCACTCAATATCAGAACCTTCTGTTCGGTTATCGCTGTCAGATTTTAACTCAGGGTCTCAGGCGAACATCGTACGGACCAAGAGAAAATGTCTATATACCAGCCGCAATAGTAAAATGCAACATCAATTATTTTTGTGTCATTAGGAACTATTTATAAACTAACAATTAATTGTCTGGCGAGGGGGAAGATAAGTATCAAACTATTAATATAGTCACTGACTGTAAGACACCAAGTAACCAGTTTCATTTCTCCACCTCACCAGGATTCATATGCATGTAAGATTTCTGGTTCCAACATTGGCATCGATATATATATATATTCTGCTGATTGAAACTAGAAATCCTGAGATAAGCAGCGCTAAATCACCGAAATTACCTTGGCAAGTGAACATGAAAATGACTCCAGCTGCCCATCAGCTCCTCGATAAAAGTGGAAGTATGGAAGTACCTTCACATTCAAACTTTTGCACATTGGCTTATTCTCATCAAAATTCACTTTCAGGAAAAGAATATCAGGGTGTTCTTCCGCTGTTCTTAATAGCTGACAGATTTATTTAAACAAAGATTTCAGAACGGCCACGTCACAACAGCTCTAAAATATTTCAGCAGCAAGTGATATGTAAGAATGCCATAGTATCTTGTCTTCGTGCTGATTGTGAAGAAAACTATACGTCAAGGTATGAAATCTACTGATGCTTGTTTACTTTTAGGCTTGAAAGCATGTGACTTGGTCATTATGCTAGGCCTCCTCGTAAGTAGGATACATTTATGACAACTAGCAAGACCTTAATTAAGACACTAGCTAATACATTTGAAACAATTTCAGGTGACTGCAAATATTAGATGTGTGATAGTTTTACTATTTATTTTCTTTAAAACAATAATCAACAAAGTTCCATCAAAGGATAGTTATTTCACAATAATGAAAATAAATATTCCTCCAGAAAGTAAATTTAAGAATGAAAGGGGAGATTTGAAAGCAAGAGAACCTTTGGGTATAATGCTCGGCAAGATGCACACCAAGTTCCATAAAATTCTACAATAACTAGTCTATCCCCAGCTTGACTTAAAGCATTCAGAAATTCTTGCATAGAGTGAATGTCAATCATATTTGGGGCATTTCTTTCCCACCAGTTTGGCTGATTAGTTTCAGCAATAGTTGCAAATACCTGAAGTGTGTGCAGAACAAACAAAAGAAGCTGTGAGAAAAGCACATTAGACTTAAGTAAACCATATAATTGACTAATACTCAAGAATACTGCAGTAAGAAAATAAGACCAGTCACTTAGATAGCCAAAACATTCAGTAAGTAAACTATATTCATTTGTTTATTAGGGCAGAAGTTCCTCCTGCACTGTTTTCCAAAACAGTCAACTTCTGTCACACACAAATTCCTGATTGATATATAGATAAAAAAAAAATCAACATTGATTTATAAATGAAACATTTAAACACTTTTTAAGCCATCTCAGGAGGTCTTGTGATGAAATCTGGATAGCATGGATGAATCAGCTACTAATAAACCCACAGTGGAAAAAAGTAAAGTCTGCCAGTAAGCAGCAAAAGAGAATTAGCACCATCTAAGATGCTTTACACACGTGCTAAGGGCAGGAATATCACAGCTAATAACAAGCAGTTACTTCTAAAAAGAAGTTTGTGGGAAGTCTTACTAAAATAAAGAAACTGCAGTTAATTTCCTTGTCCTCAAAAATTAGGTTTGCATCAATAGAAAGAACATGTCAAAAAGGGGAAATAAAAATTATTGAAAGAATTAACCACCCCAAGCCTTCTTTCTCAAACAGTTTAAATCTATTGTACAAGAACTGAAACTATACAGCACTGATTCTCCTAAAAGCCTACAACCAAATCAAAAGGTGGCTTGTAACACTCAACTGTACAAGGTAACATATCTTCCTCATTAAATCCTCTGATCAATCCGATAATCTCATCATATGTGTAAGTCTGATATTAACCTTTAAAATTCACACATGTAATTCTAATACTTCTAACAAAAAATATCAGGCCTATTACTGCTCACAGTTAAATAATTCACAAGTCCTATTCAAAGGATAAGCAACCTGCATCTTTAAGCTTGGCTTGCAAGCCTGGAAGAAAAATACTGCAATCACACAATATGGAAATATAGTAAGTCCTGGAAGATGAACACATGTCCAAGGGGATTTTATTTGGTGGTTGGCGTTAATTTTGAATTCATATTACCAAAACGCATTTGAATTTGCAGCCTATATGCTCTTACTTTTTGTTTACAAAA
Organism: Erythrophleum ivorense; assembly: GCA_026724425.1. NCBI lineage: Eukaryota > Viridiplantae > Streptophyta > Magnoliopsida > Fabales > Fabaceae > Erythrophleum > Erythrophleum ivorense. The sequence continues at coordinate 3,410 of JAIUCV010002717.1, read as the reverse complement.
TGGTTTCTCAGTGTAAGTATTGATAGAATTTATGGGGCAGAGTGGCAATTATATTAAAGGATTAGCACCACATCAAAACCAATGAACAAGGCGGAATCCCAAGGAATAACAAAGCTTTGGATAAGGGAAGCCATCCTTAGTTCATAGCAAATGCCCAGACAATTACAACATACACACAAAGAGAGAAAGGAAGAGATTAGACATTAAAAATCCTGCTTAAATTTAGAAAGGAAGGGTTGAATGTATTTTGAGCTTGCAAGACGAGTATAAAGAAACCCAAGCATTGTGTTCCAATTACAAAATTTGCAGCAGGAAGGAGTACAATCAAAATTAGACAACTCATTACAAGTGAGAGTTTAAAGCATAATACAAAGGAATCACAAACTACGGGAATGAAAGAAAGCATCATATAAATCACAAATAGATTCAAAATGCCTCTAAAACAGCATTAACTAAGAGAAATCAACGAGGAAGCAGGAACCTTTTAAACAAGAGGAAAACGAAAGAAAAACATAAAGTACACGTCTCGTTTCCAACATAGCTGCAATAAGTCAAAACAGGGATGTCCCAAGTTCAGTCAATGCGGAGAGAAAGAAAGGACAGACATTGCCAACAAAGACCCAAGATTTCAGCATAGAACCCACATCCAGACGACAAATTAAACAGGCCAATGAGAAATTAGATGACGTTTAACGCATGGGCTATTAATCAACTTAAAATCTAAAGTTAATACAGATTGCGAATAGATACAAGGTAAATAATTTACCGTGAAAGAGAGGAAGTGCTTGGTGGGCCTAAAAGGGAGTGCGCCAAAACCAGAAGCGGAAGGAAATGCAAGCGGTGACAGAGTCTTAGTTGAGTAATCAGGGGGTGGCAAAGCAGGTGGGAGAGTATTGAGAGAGGAAGCAAAGGAGAAAAAGAGAGAGGAAGAAGAAGAAGAGGAGGGAAGGGGTTGAAATTGTAATGGAAAAACGTGTGCCATTTACAGAAGTGAAGTAAGGAAGAAGAAGGAGAGAAGATGAGAGTAAGAGGAAGGATTTAGTTTCCTTGAGGGGAAGGGGCTGTGGAGTGAATTTCAAGTTGGGAGGGTGTGAGCAAGAGGAGGAACGCCAGCAACTGCAAGAAGCGAACAGATCGTACGGATAACAATACCTGTCACGGAACGCTTGCATTCCTATTCATTTTTTTCATGGTCCTGCGGTTAATTGGACCCGCCCTTTTTTTTTTTTGGCTGTTTTGGAGTGGTGTAATTTTGCATCAATTCAGACTTTTTTAAAAAAATTGTTTTAAAGCTTTGTTTTTTTCAAAAAGAAGAAAACCTTTTTATGTATTTATTTTTCCAAAAAATTGAATTTTTTTATATCTATTTTTTTTTTCAATTGGTAAGAAATTTTTCTTAAAAAAAAGTACAAAATTATTTCCATTTTTGCTTCAATATACTATTATTAGTTTAATACCACCACAGTTATTCATAGTGGGCGAATGTCCACCATAAAATGATTTTTAAGTGAAATAATTAAAAAAGATCATATTATGAAATTATATTTTTAAGAAAAATTACAAAACAAAATGATGAAAATGAGCTTTTGGTGAAGCCTTCACAACCATGGGAAAGCTTCCAATGGTGGCCCCGGAAGGTTTTGAGGAGGTTTGGGCTTTCTGCAAACGCTCTGGTACTGCTTAAGTCAACGGTGAGTTCAAGGCGAATAAAGAGGAATAAAAAAACTTCACTTTATATGGGCGAGGATCAGGGGTGGACGGGTAATTTCATGTGGCAAGGATAACGATGAGGTGAGGCCACATGGTAGACTGTGAATGATCTCTTGTATAGAGATAGAAAGGGGCAATCATTGACATAATAAGGGTGCCTGCAGAAAGTGAAAGGTTGTTGTACGGGTGGTGCTCCAATGCCTTTCGGGTGTATGGGGTGTTGTAGAGGTGAGCTTGGACTGCATGGGTTACGATCAATCTTAGAAAAGTTTTACTTAAGGATTTTAATTTTGTAGAAATGATATTAAAAGAATTTAAAAATTAAAATTTTTTAAAGGATTAAAAAATTAAAATCATTATTAGTATTTTTCAAAATTATCATTCATATTTTATGAAGTTATAATCTAATTTTTATAAAGATGCTTTGAATTTATCTTTATATGTAGATAAAAATATATTTGTAATATCCAAAAGATTATATTATAATTTTAAAGAATATAAGTGATAATTTTAAGAAGTATTAATATTATCTTTAGTCATTTGATCTTTTAGAAGAATTTTAACTTTTAATATCCTTTAATATTATTTTTATAAAATTAGGGTCTTTTAGTGTAAATTCCCCATCAATCTTTGTTGGGCCAAATTGGATTATGTTAGTTTGGCTATTGGGCTTACTGAACTTGGTCAACCTGAATTGGTAAACATAGCCCTAGAAATAGGATAAATTTATTCATTCGAAATGAAGAAAAGAATAATGCCTCAATTACAGCTTTAAAATGAACTATTAATTACTCAATAGCACAAACAATCATAGCATATAAAATTTTGACAAAACGAGATTTGTAAGAGCCAAAAAAAAAAAAAGCAAATCATATAACAGCACCTCCATTAAACTGGATCTGAGCAGTAATTGCCATTTTGCAACACTTTGGTGAATTAGAATCTTACAGTAGAAGATCATATTGTACAGAATTCTGTAACACCTAGAAGGCATTTGTAATTTTTTTTCTTTTTAAGATTTAGGGATGAATATGAAAAATAAAATTTTTAAAGTGTAATTTTTTTTTTACAATTATAATTTTTGTCTTTACAATTATAATTTTTATTTTCTATATTCATCCCTAAACTCTTTTTTTAAAAAAAAAAGTCTAACACCTAAAAGGTGTTGCAGGATGCTCTGCAGTAAGACCCTTGCTACGAGGGATCCTGATGCAACTTTATAAGCTTGATAAAATTGAATAGATTTGATAAAATTTGGTTCAAAATATAAGTTTGCATGTGTTTCTTATTTATTTCTTAAATTTATATAACTATTGTTTATTTTTACCCAAATTTTAAATTTTGTAAATTCTAAAACACTTTAATAATAAATCTAAGTAATTATTATTATTATTATTATTATATTCAATGTGACTAGTGGCCACCTATTCCTATTAAACGGTTAATTCATACTTCAACCTCATGCCCCGCAACTCCATTTTCATTTTTTCATGACGGAGATAAAGTGGTTGCATCACCCATCCATTTGGTGTTTTTTACACAAGTAGAAAAAATTAAGAATAATATATTTGAGTCGTGTCAGGGATACTGTCCTTAAGAGTTATTCCGTTACTGAATAACATTCTTCAGGATTAATTAAATCCTTCTGCGTAATTCACAGGGAACAAAACTTGCGGAAATATAAAACTCAGAATAAGAAA
>JAIUCV010002716.1:0-42477 GCA_026724425.1 Erythrophleum ivorense | reverse complement strand
TTTGGTGAGTGGTTTAGCCCACTATGTCTGAACCTAAGAGACTCTTCTCACCAAGTTCTACTTAACACAAGGGTGACCTACACTTCCTTCCATAAAGTGCCTCAAATGGTGCCATCTGGATACTAGAATAGGAATTATTATTATAGGCAAATTCAGCTAAGGGCAAGTACATATCCCAGTTCCACTTTAACTCTAGTACACTAGCCCTAAGCATGTCCTCAAGGGTCTGAATGGTTCTCTCTATTTGCCCATATGACTGGGAATGATAGGCAGTGCTAAAATTGAGACTAGTACCCAAGGCTTCTTGTAGAGACCGCCAAAATTTTGATGTGAACTGTGACGACCCTAACTTCTAATCACTAAAATTAAGGTTAAAAACACGATTAATAACCATAAATCTGGGTTACAAGACATTAAGACTAATTACATTCAAAAAATACAGGGAAATTTGAACCTTAATGTTATTAGAGTCATCAACCAAATAATTACACGCATTCATGTACATAAGAGAAATAAACCCTTATTTATAAGCCTTTGATTCTAGTACCCATACAAGAATTTTCTACCAATGTTTCTAAGTCATCCCTTGAGGTTACCATAGGAAAAACAAAGGTTTTTAGGTTAGAATGAGAATTTTGGACTATTAGCCACAGCTAAATGTTTTTGCGCCACGGCCAATTACTCTCGGGTTCACTCTTATATCTTCATAGGTCGAGTTGGAGCTTCATTGAGGTAAGGAAACCTCCTGGAGTCTACCTCGCTCGCCTCTCAATATTGGCAGCGGCCAATTTCTCCTTTAGTCTCAGCTAATTCCTCTCTAGAACGCCTGATACATTTTCACAAAAGTTTACAACAGCCAATTCACATTTAGCCGCAACGAATTACCCTCTGGACAACTTCCAATTTGGCCCCTCACATTTCACCATAGCTAATTCCACTTCTTGCCGCAACAAATTGCTCTCTGGTACTCTCCCTGGGCAACTTTGCCTCTATTGGCCGTGGCTAATAATATTTTAGCTGCAGTGAAATGCCTCTTGATCTTACAACTTCTAAAACCTTGTCTCATACTTTCCAGTCTCCCTCCAATGACACCCTAGGGCCCCTCTACCTTAATTTGTGGGGCTCCAATAGCTTTCATGCCTAATTTACCTAGCCAATCTACCATTACTAGTTCAAGACTTAAGTGTTAATTTCTACTCCTCCAACTACCCTATGTCAACAAGTTCATAGATTAATAACAGCAGAATTTCATAAGCTACCAACAATTATCATTCAAATATTTATTCCTTTAAAGATTTCATGCATCACTAATTCAGGTCTACATCCAATGTGTCATATAATTACATTTCCCACATAGTAAACCATATCATAGATTTCACATAGTTCATACATCCAATACCAAACCAAAATGAGGCCTAACTCCTCAATAGATACATTCCAAGTAATCAAAATACAAACACCAATACTTGGCAATATGATTACATGATGATGCTATACAAAAAAAGTACAAAATTTAGCATCTATTCTAGTTAAACCAGTTTAAGTGTAGCCTTCTCCATACATGGTTGGAGCTCATGGATTTTCATCCACTTGCTTCCCTTTACCCTTACCCGAAGAGCCTTCACCTGAAAGTATGATCCCATGAAATGGGGTGAGATGCAAATCTTAGTAACCAAGGAAAATTCCATTCATATATTCCAGTTTAATTAACATATATGCATGATTTCATATAAGCATTAGAAAATATACTAGCCATATTAGTAAATGAAACAATTAGGCTATCTATGATTACTATCCCATACTAGCAATCACAATTCTACATGTTAAAGGCCAATAACACCGGGAGAGGCTCGTCCATGGCATCCACTCCCCAATGAGCACAATCAGGGCTTAGTGCATCTGGGGTCTGTTCATAATCCGGTACCCGATCGAAGCACGTGCATGGGTGGCAGCTACACCACAGCTCTACCATGGACTCACAAGGTCCAATCACATATAACAGATAGTCAACCAATTCATTTAGCATCAAAATCATAATCATGCAGTAAATACACAATTAAAATAGACATATACATGGAATTAGCATAAACCCTAGTTACCTCACTTATAGCCAATCTTCTAAAAGCCAATTGGATGCTACTTCAACCTATAGACATAAAACTAAGCCATTACTATCCCTAGTCACAATTTATATCAGCAAACCCATTACTCAAGGAGTTAAGCTATATAAGACTACTCAGAAACACTTACCCAATTACTACAAGAACTAAATTTGGATTTGGTTAAGTCTACCCTAGAAATCTCAAAACAACATTTCAAATTCTGAGTAAATTCGCATAAAAACAATACCCATATCATAAATCAGCTATAAGGGTCCCAAACTAGCAGAGAAAGCATCAAAATAGAGAGTTTATACTTACCTAATAACACCTTTAGCCCCAACCTACGAAATTTCACCAAGAAAATCCCAAAAAACCACATTTCAGATTTTGGGTATGGTGAAAATGCTCCAAATGAAAAACTAATCTAGCCAAAATGAAGAGAAAGAGAAGGGGATTAAGTTATATAATAAGTACCTTGGCTGATTTTGAGCTTAGAAGTGAGAAATGGGATATTTCTTACCCTAAACCCTAACCTCCCTCTTAAGGTGCGAAAATGCCTCTTGTGTTTGTGTTTCAGCAAAGTGTGGAGGGGCTGATGTGTTTAGGGTTTTAGTTGGGTTTTAGTTGGGTCTAATATGGGTCATAGGCTGACCTAAAGGTCCAATTCCAAGTGGGTTTCAAATTTAAGCCTTGTTGGGCCAGCTTTCATGTGTTGGGCTATAGAATTTTAATTGGGTTAGACTAAGTTTAAAGAACTCAATTGATTTGGGTCTGCACAAGGGTTATCGAGCCATTTACAAGAGCTTATACAAGTTGGGTCTTAGGTCTCTAATTCATTAAATTGAATTGGGCCATCACTAGGTGTTCTCTCTTAGGCCAAGTCTCACAATAAAAGGTTGGGTCTGCACCTAAAATTATTGGGCCTCTATTAGTTCCTAACCTTGGCCTACTTAATTTAATTTAGGCCTAGATGGGGTTTCTAACTCAATTAAATCTTAAGCTCATATTAATAATTTATCTTTCTAAAATTTTCATTCACTTAACTTATCTAGTTATTCTATATTAATTATTCTTAATTAACCCAAATCTATGATTAATACCTTAATTAATTTTGGGGTGTTACATGAACCTTGGGTCTTTATTTGACACAATGCTATTAAGGATACCATGTAATCTCATAATCTCACGAACATACAATTGGGCTAGTCTATCTAGAAGATAAGTGGCTCTAATAGGTAAAAAGTGGGCAAACTTCGTCAATCTATTCACAATCACCCAAATAGCATCATAACCCGAGGATGTTCTAGGCAAACCCATCATAAAATCTATAGATATGCTATCCCATTTCCATTCTGGAATCTCTAAAGGCTGTAACAAACTTGCAGGTCTTTGGTGTTCAATTTAACCCTCTGACAAATTAGACATCTAGCAATAAACTCTGCTATATCTGACTTCATCCTAGGCCACCAAAAACTCTTCTTAAGATCCCTATACATCTTATTAGTGTCTGGATGAATGGTGTACCTACTCTTATGAGCTTCTGACAACATTATATTCCTCAACTCTTCATCCTTGGGTATGCACACTCTACCCTGGTACCTCACCAAGCCATCTTCTAATAGGTCAAAATCTTTGACCTCACCACTCCCCAATTGCTCTCTAATTCTTCCCCAGTATTCATCTAGCTCTTGAGCCTCTTTAATCCTCTTCCTAAGGTCATTATCTATGCTCAATTCTCCAAAAAGAAGGCTACTAGAATGTACGAAAATGGATAAGTTCAAATCTCTCAATTCCTCAATTAACTTTTGCTCCCTAAGTATCATTATTGCCATATAAATAAATTTCCTACTCAAGGCATCAGCAACCACATTTGCCTTTCCTGGATGATACTTTAAGGAAAAATCATAGTCCTTAAGGAATTCTAATGGAGGTGAGCTAAGAGACTTAAAAGAGCTTGAACAAAATCAAGAACTTGAAAATAAAAAGGCTGGATGTGACTCTAAAAGATGGCCATCAAAAGACCCATTGCAAGGTATATGAGGCCCAATGACAAGATCAAGAGCCAAAGCTATAAAGGAGGCCTTAAATGGAGTGATCCAAAAACTAATAGACTTGGAGCCTATATTCTTAGTTGAATATGAAGCCTAAAAGGAACAAAATGGCATAAAGATTATTTCATATCTACAAGATGCTAGCCCAAGCCTAAAAGGAGCCCAATTGAAGGAGCCAGCCTATTTTCCACCAAAATCTCTTAGTTTTATTTTGTTTTAATTTGATTGTTTCCCTTTCAGATTTTTAGTTTTATTAGGCGCCATTCTTAGTGAATTTGTCCAAACTTAAATTTCTTTTATTTTCCTGCCATGTAAAAGGCGCCACCTAGGAGTTATTTTGTGTTTAAGGTTTTATTTTTCAAAGGCCTATATAAGGCCTGCTTGTACCCCAAGAAGGGGAGATCGAATGAATTGTCTTTTTTAGAATCATTTTTAACTTGTGAGGTTTCTCTTGTGGCCTTTGTGTACTGGGAAAAATCTTTGACTTATCAAAGGAGTGGTTTTCTTTGTGGCATCCCGGATTATGGTTCTAAGAGATAGGTTCTCTTAGGGTTCAATTCCATTGACCAATATCTCTTTTTCTTCTTCTTCATTTCTTTCTTTGTTCTTCGTTGCTTATTGTCCAAATCTGTGTATTTGCTTGTTCTTGTTATAGCTAAAGATCGATCACTAATCCGTGTCATTTGGGGTTCCTAGAATGGGTTTCTATGGGGTCTCACATCATTTGGTATTAGAGCCCTAGGTTTGCAAGACAAGGTGTGATCTTTCCTTATCTTTCTTTTATGATTCATCAAATCGGTATCTGTTCATCATTTTGTGTGTGTCTGTTTCTTGTGTTTCCCTTCATGTTTCTAAACATGTAATAGGTCTTTCTTGTGTCTTAAGACATCTTCTTTTTGCTCATTTTGGAATCACATCAATCCGATATTTCTAGAGTAAGTTATAGCTATTTCTTTCGTGCATGTCATTCTGACCCTTCAAAAATATTGTGTTCTATTTGCAAGTTTTTCTTTTCGTGCATCTGTTTCTCATGTTTTCCTTCGTGTTTTTAGATATGTGATAGGTCTTTTTTATGTCTTAAAACCCTTTCTTTCTTGTTGAATTGGAATCGCATCAATTTGATTTTTCTATAGCAAATTATAACCTTTTACTTTCGTGCATGTCTGTCTAGATCTTCAAAGCTTTGTGATCTGTTTCCAAATTTTAGCACCTTTGAGATTAAAAAAAAAAGAGTATATTGCAGTGAAAAAAAATGAACAGTATCACACAAAAAAAGAAAGAATCTATGAAAAAGAAAGTTGTGTTGAAAATTGCAAATTTTGAATTGTTGACTTGAATTACAATTGCTGAAGATCCTTTATTCTTGGAATTACCATTTCTAATTCCTTGAATTGATCTAGTCATTAAATGTCATATTGTGCACAATTCATTAAAGGAAATTTGCATTCATTCACCTTGTTTTAAATTTCAAATTTCTGATTGCTTCATTACTAATTTTAGATTCCAATTTCCTTTCCATCCTTTCCTCTTGATGATTAATCATTTAACCATTTGTTCTTCCATAATCTACCACACACCTTTTGTTCCATAAATTCATTGTCTTCATTTCCTTTCCTAGTCACTCACTGTATTTTCCATTAGCTGCACCTACTTTTTTTTTCAAATGTTGGACTTTTGTTGTCTCTTTGAGAACTTTGCATCTTGGATTCTAATTTGAGACTACCACTTCATTTGCTACTTCTTTTAATTTATTGGATTTAATTTAGTACACTATAGGAAGTAAGTTGAGAGGAAAAAGGCAAGAGTGTTTTCATCATTGTAAAAGCCATTACAAGTGTGAAACATGAGTGAATTTGCATCATTTAAAGTGAAACACGTGAAGGAGTGGTCAAGTCAATTTTCTTGCTATTCACTAACCTTTCAAATGCCAATCATGTCTGAAAGTGAAGATAACCAAGTTGACCTTAAATTGTTCATCAAATTTGTTCAAGAATAATTCAAGAGGTTAAATGCTAGGTTGGATCAAATGGATTCTTCTTCTTCCAATAGCAAGGCAAGGTGTGGTAGAAACATTGTTCTAGGAGGAGATGAATCTAATTTTGAGGAAGAAAGCTAACATGAAAGAGTTAGGAAAGCTCTACCTCAAAAGAAAGATGCCTTTAGTAACATCAAGATGAAAATCCCTTCCTTTCAAGGGAGGGCTTATCTTAATGTATATCTTGAATGGGAAAAAAAAGTTGAGTTTGTATTTAACTACCAATCTTTTTTAGAGGAAAGTAAAATGAAATAAGCTGCTTTAGAGTTTACAGATTATACAAGTCTATGGTGGGATCAATTAACCACTAGTAGGAGGCGTTCTAGAGAGGGTCCAATTCGGTCTTGGCTAGAAATGAAGGCTCTCATGAGGAAGAGATTTGTCCCTACCTATTACTATAGGGATGTGCATAAGAGGCTCCATAAAATCAAACAAGGATCTATTAGTGTAGAAGAATATTTTCAGCAAATGCAAATTGCCTATTCAGAAGTTACAATGGCAAGATTTCTTAGTAGCTTAGATCCTGAAATTGTTATAGAAGTTGAATTGCAAAACTACCTTGATATGGAGGAGTTATTGCATAAAGCCATTAAGGTGGAGAAGTATTTTAAGGCAAAATAGAAATTGAAATCACATGTTAATTCCAACAAAGACTTCAAGTCCTCTTTCAAGTTTAAGGGAGAGATCAAGCCTAAAGAGGAGAATAAGTTGAAGATGCAAACACCTACTTCTAAAGGTAAATCTGAACCTAAATCTTCTTTTAGTTCTTTTAAAATTAAATGCTTTAAATGTCAAGGTTTTGGTCACACTGCTTCACAATGTCCAAATACAAGGACTATGATTTTGCTTGAGAATGGTGTTGTTACTAGTGAAAGCAGTGGTGATGAAGATGTGGAAGTTAAGTTAAGCTCTAATAGAGGTGATGAATTTGATGTTGAGGTAGCTAAAGCTGTGGTTGGTAAGGCTTTAGTGTCAAGGTGTGCTCTTAGCATTCAACTTAAAGAGGAGCTTGAAAAAGAATAATGAAAGCATATCTTTCACACTAGGTGTTTGGTTAACAACAAGGTATGTAGTCTTATCATTGACAATGGGAGCTGCATTAATGTTGCTAGTACCTTATTAGTTGAAAAGCTAGGTTTGTCGACTAGAAAACACCCCACTCCTTATAATTTGTTGTGCTTTAATGATAATAGGGATGTTAAAGTTACTAAACAGGTTGTTGTAGCATTTTCCATAGGAAGTTACCATGATGAAGTTTTATGTGATGTAGCTCCTATGTATGTTGGACACTTGTTATTGGGTAGACCTTGGCATTTGATAAGAAAGTTAAGTATGATGGTTATACTAACAGGTATTCTCTTGAGTTTTATAAGAAAACCATTATGTTAACTCCTCTCAGACCCTTGTAGGCATATGAAGATCAAAAGTGAATTACTTAAGAATGCAAGCTAAGAGAGAAAGAAAAGAAAGTGCATGAGAAAGAGCAAAAAGAAAGTGAGATGAAGAGAAAAGAAAAGACAGCTATTGAAAAGAAAAGTCAAAAGAGCGAAGAAAAGAAAGTAACACTATTTTCTGGTAGAGGAGAGATTAAAAGGGTTTTATGTAGTGAGACATCTTTTGTACTCTTGTATAAGGATGTTTATCTAACCCTTAGTGACCTTGATGAATCTCTTCCTTCTAGTGTTTTGAGTTTGTTGCAGGGATATAAAGACTTGTTTCTGGAAGAGGTACCAGATGGATTGCCTCCCATAAGAGGCATTAAACATAGGATTGATTTTATTCCTGAAGCATCTCTTCCTAATTGACCTGCTTATAGGGCAAATCCAAAAGAGACTAAGGAAATTCATAGGCAAGTGGAGGAATTCATGGAAAAGGGGTTTATGAGAGAAAGCTTTAGTCTATGTGTTATTCTAGTTATACTTGTGCCTAAGAAGGATGGCAAATGGAGGATGTGTGTGGACTGCCGAGCTATCAACAAAATCATAGTTAAGTATAGATATCCCATTCCTAGACTTGATGACATGCTTGATGAGTTGAATGGTGCTTGCTTGTTTTCAAAAATAGATCTTAGGAGTGGTTATCATCAAATTAGGATGAAAGAGGGTGATGAGTGGAAGACTACATTTAAAGCTAAGTTTGGTTTGTATGAATGGCTTGTTATGCCCTTTAGCTTAACTAATGCTCCTAGTACATTCATGAGCTTAACGAATCATGTGTTTCACCCTTACATAGGAAAGTTTGTTATTGTGTATTTTAATGACATTCTTATGTTTTCTAAGAGTCTAGAGGAGCATGTTAAGCATTTGCATTCTGTGTTTGTTATTTTGAGAGAAAATAAACTCTTTGCAAATTTAAAGAAATGCTCTTTCTACTTGGATTCTATTGTTTTCCTTGGTTTTGTTGTAGGTACTAATGGCCTCCAAGTGGATGAAAAGAAGGTGAAGGCAATTTAGGAGTGGCCAACACCTAAGAATGCTAGTGAAATAAGGAGTTTCTATGGACTTGCAAGTTTCTACTGACGTTTTGTAAAGGACTTCTCAACCCTTGCTGTACCTCTAAATGAGCTAGTAAAGAAAAATGTTGTCTTTAAATGGGGTGAGGCATAAGAGGCGGCTTTTAACACTTTGAAAGATAAATTGACCAATGCCTCTCTACTTATTCTTCTTGATTTCTCTAAAGTTTTTGAAGTGGAATGTGATGCCTCTAGAATTGGTATTAATGTTGTTTTGATGCAAGAGTCTAGGCCTATTGCTTACTTTAGTGAGAAGCTTAGTGGTGCTTGTTTGAATTATTCAACTTATGACAAGGAATTATATGCTTTAAAAAGAACCTTGGAACATTGGCAACATTATTTGTGGTCTAAGGAATTTGTTTTGCATTTTGATCATAAGAGTCTTCAATACCTAAAGACCCAAGATAAGTTGAATAAAAGGCATGCTGTATGGCTTGAATTCATTGAGTCATTTCTTTATGTGCTTAAACATAAAAAGGGGAAAGAAAATGTTGTGGCTGATGCTTTGTCTAGGAGGTATAGTCTCATTACATCTATGCAAGTTAGGTTGATTGGTTTTGAATCTTTCAAAAGCATATATGAATGTGATGCTGACTTTGCTAAAATTTGGAAGTTGTGTGAAAAACATAGTGTTGATGATTTCTTTAGATTTGATGGTTTCTTGTTTAAAGGGAATAAATTGTGTGTGCCTGTTTGTTCTATGCATGAGCTTTTGGTTAAAGAATCTCATGGGGGTGGTTTGATGAGGCACTTTGGTATAGAAAAGACTTTATCCATGTTAAAAGAACATTTTTATTGGTCTCATATGCGTAAGGATGTGATTGCTATGTGTAAAAGGTGTATTGTATGCAAGCATGCTAAATCTAAAGTGCAACCACATGGTTTGTATACTCCCTTACCTATTCCTTCTCATCCTTGGGTAGATATTTCAATGGATTTTATGCTTGGATTTCTTAGAACATTTAGTGGAAAGGATAATATATTTGTTGTTGTTGATCAATTTAGTAAAATGACTCATTTTATTGCTTGCTCAAGAACAAATGATGCTGTCTATATTTCTGATTTGTTTTTTTAAAGAGATTGTCAAATTGTATGGTTTGCCCCAATCTATTGTGAGTGACCGTGATGTCAAAATTTGTTAGTCACTTTTGGAAAACTTTGTAGGCTAAGCTGGGTACAAAGTTTGTGTTTTCTATAGTTGCACATCGCCAAACGAATGGATAAACCAAAGTGGTAAATTGAACACTTTCTTCCTTACTGCGTGTTGTAATTCAAAAAAATTTAAAGAATTGGTGACATTGTGTCGCGCAATCTCAAATAAAACTAGGAAGCAAAATAAATTTTATAGTTAATGGTGCAATCCTAGGTCATCTCCCTTGGAGTTTATGCCTCAATTTGTTTATGGAAGGGTTATTCTAAGTATTGCTACTTGAAACTTATTTTGGGGGTTGAAGTACTAGAATTTAATTGACAAAAATCAAAAGAACTTAAACTAAATGAGATGAACAATTAAGAGAATATGGTAGCTAGCTTTGCATTGGACTCCCTAGAATTCAATTATCCTTGCCCTTGATTTAGTTTACCAAATTTGGAATTAATTCCTTGCTCTTTAGTGTATTCCCTATAAAGATTCTTGAATAACCATTCAAGGTTTAATTTATTAATTATACAAGGAATTTGTAACCACAAGAAACCTTGAATGACTAATTAATTGAATTAAGAACAAGAACACACCTTAACCAATTTTAATTGATTAATAGAATCTACTACACAATTCACTTAAGATACTAATTAACCAATTAGATTAATTAATTCCTCAAACAATTAATTGCACAAAAATTCTAGTTAATTAATCCAACAACCATTGCATCAATTAACCTAAGATCAAGAGGAATTTGAAAGTAATTTGCATAGCACTAATTCTAGAATTTTTATAAGCATGTGATGATCATAATTAAAATTCCAAAATCAAATTATTTTAAACAATTCATTAAACAGACCAATCCAATAATTTTCAGCAATTAAATTCCTAAATTAATCAACTAAACCTAGTCAAATTAATAAAAAAATTAAATGCTAGAATTAAAAGATATAGCAAGGAGTATTTATCCAAATTGGTGAGAAAATATGGGGCTCAAATCTTCATCTAGGAGTTTCCAAACTTCAGCCAGCCACCATGATAGATTCAAGCTGCCATAGAGATTTTCATTGGAGGAGAGTTGATGGATTGAGTTGCAGCCATGGATGGTTGATGAAAGAAAGCTCCAGGAGTCTCGCGTTTTGCACGTCCTTGCCTCTCCCAGAAGTCTCGTTCTCCACGCCTCTCCTCTATTCTGTTTTCCTCTCCTCGTTTGGAAACCACACCTCCCTCTTGAATGAGTGAATGAATCTATATATAGGCGAGGATTTCCTAAATTATAGAGGCGTGAATGTGCTGGACTATGTGAATGGATCAGAGGCGTGAATTCTTTTAATGATTTCTCGTGCTCACATGCAGCCTCCTTCGTTTCAGATTCATGCAAAAGCACGTCATCTTCCACGTTGTGTTTTTGACGTCAATTTTCAGCTGCTTTTCATCTCTTCTTTTCCTTACTTAATAGTCATGTGCCTCATTTATAATCTTCCCATAATTTTCGTGTTGATGCTACTGCATTCCTTGCGTGTTTTCTTCATGCTCAGCCCATGGCTTCTTTCACATGCTTTTTTTATTTAGCTAACACCACGTAAGCTTCTTCATATTAATATAATTCCATGCTTCTGCTCTTCATTAATTATTTCTCACGTGAAAGTTTCTTCGTGTCAACCCGTAGCTAGTTCTTCATAATCACATGAGAAACCTCTAGCTCACTAACTCGAATCCAGAACATAGGTTCATTACTTGTATGATTCTCCTAATGCAGCTTCTTCCCATAGGTTCTGCATGTTCTCCACATTCTGTACTACATGTTTTTTAATGTATTGTTCTCTCCATATTCTGGTTTAGAGCTTGCTCTGTTCTGTGCTTCTTCTCTTTGATTCATCGCTTCTATTCTTCTCCTCGTTCAGCTCGTGGCTTGCTTGCTTTTCTCTCTTTAATCACGTATGAACGTGTAAGCCATGTGTGAGATGGAGCTGTGAGCCTTGTTTTGTTGCTACAATGCGTTGCTTCTGTTCATGCTCTGTTTTCTACGTAAAAACTATAGCAAACACATTCTGCACCATGTTGAAACTACAGCTCCTTCCATTTGCTCGAGTTTGTTCTGTACTTACAGCTCCTCTAGCTCCCTCGGCTACTGCAGTCCCTCTCTGCCCAGGCTTTCCTTTTCTCAGACAGTCCAGTAAAGGAGAAGGTGAAGGATGAATGGAACAGCAGCCAGAAAGAAGCGTCCTTCTCCTCTACAGCTTTTCACTCAGCTCGTGTAGCCTCATTCAGCCCACGTTCTGCATGCTTCTTACGTATTGCTTCACTCCTTCAACTCTTCCTTGTGAGCTTCTTTATTTGCTGCTTCTTCATTGCTCCAGAACCCATAACTCTTTTATTCGATTTTTCCCCAACTCTCCACGTGATTTTTTTCCTGATTTACTGTTGCATTTTTCTGCCCAAGAAAAACCAAACAAATATAAAGACCTAATATATTATTTACAATATTGCCATTATCAGAAATTAATAAAAACAGAATTTTCATCCAATCTTTTCCCTTAATTCATTTTAATTTTTCAATTCATTTGCCCAAAAGAAAATTCTGCACAAAATTAAAAAGTGTTTTAAAGATTGCAAATATTTAATCATCAAAGAATTTTGGAGAATAAAATCTTAGCAATTTAAATCCAAAAATTCTCCTAATTAATTCAAAATTGTATTATTTTCCAAAATTAACCACAAATTCAAATATTGCATAATAAATCCATTTAAACTCAAATTAATCATTAAAAACAATAATAAATGTGGATAAAAATATATGAAAATTAGCACTTATCAATTCCGCCACACTTATCTCTTTGCACTCCTGGGCACAAGAAGGCTAAAGCTCCAAAAAAAAAGAAATCATGGAAGGGGAATTAAGGAAGAATGAGTTATGTAGGTCACTTAGCACAAGGAAGCTCAAAGCAAATCAATAGGTTAATTCTCCAAGTCATATCACTTGCATCAATGCAACAAATACCATGGCAATACACTAAAAAAAATGAAATGCAATGAAAGTCCCTCACTTGGATCAGTGTTTATCACTCTACTCTTTAGTGTTTAGGGTGAAGTGTTTACTCTCAATTTTTATCCTACCCAACCTTACTACCATAAGCTTGGCAATCATCTACATCTCCACCACCAAAATCAAATGTCAATGAATGAATCAGAAGGTCTTTATTATGGTTGTAATGTGGGCTAAGGTATGAAACAAGTGGAAAACAAAAAAATGAAGGAAATTCAAGAAGCAAATTCGGATGCCAAAAAAAATCATCAAGAGCATTTAAAATAAGAATAAGGATGGAATGCAAGTGTATCTGAAGGCCTTAATTACAACAAACCAAAAGATATGCACTAAAAGCACAACTTTTCTTTCCTTTTTCTTTTTTTCTTTTTTTTTTTTATCTTCTCTCTATATATTTTTTTTTCAAATGCTTTGCTTTTCCCTTTTTTTTTTATTTCAAATGCTTTTTTTTTTTATAAGCAACAAACAACTGGCCTATAAATGCTGTGGAAAATGCACCTCCATCCACCTTAACAAGATATAATGCTCTTAATAATTGAAAACATCCAGATCAAGGTAGGAAAAATATCCATTTGTTTGGTTTTTTATGGCTAAAAGGTTAAAAGGGAAACATATATATGGCTCAAAAGGGGAAGAACAAATGGATTGAACACCTGCAAGATAGCTTTTTGGCTCTAGCTAAAATTAAACAGCAATGAATGCCTTAATCATTTTCATGCATGGCAAATGAATAAATGTGGCCTTGAATAAGATTCAAGCCAAGTTCTAGAGTAAAAGCAAGATAGGGGATACACACTAGAAATGAATAAATAATAGGTTCAAACATCTCACAGGGTAAATTGACCATCATCAAATTTTGTTAAAACAAGCTAATTGCCACTTAACTTGCATTCTCAACACAAGGTCAATTCCTTATCAAATCAAGATATATCAAAGCTATGATCCCCTTGATACTAGCAATTTCCACAAAAGCATAACTTTTTTTTTTCAAAAACTGAAAAATAACAAAACTTCAAGAGACTAAAAGCCTAGAAACTAGAAAAATCAACTAACCAAAATGAAACAAAACAAAACAAAACAACAAATTTATTTGTATCCCCCCCACACTTAAACATTGCATTGTCCTCAATGCCAGCACACAATCCAATAAATAGATAGAGACAACACAATAGAAAAGGGGAAAGGGAAAGAGTACAACTGGGTATTAGGGTGGATCATGAAGCTGGAGCTCCTCCTTGTCATCGCTTGGAACTCCTTCGTGAAAGTGCTTGAGCCGATGTCCATTAACTTTAAATTTAGCTCCTGTCTGCTCATTCTGAAGCTCAACTGCACCAAAAGGGAATACATCAGAAACTATATAAGGACCTTCCCATTTAGAACGAAGTTTACCTGGCATAAGCTTTAAGCGAGATTTATAACGTAGAACTTTTTGGCCGATGGCAAACTCTTTCCTTGCAATCATCTTATCATGGAATGCCTTTGTCTTTTCTTTATAGATTCTTGCATTATCATAGGCTTCCAATCTGATTTCTTCAAGCTCTTGGAGTTGGAATTTCCTGTGAGATCCCGCTCTATTCAAATCCAAATTACATTTCTTTATAGCCCAGTAAGCTTTGTGCTCCACTTCTACCGGTAAGTGACACGCTTTTCCAAATACCAGCCAATAAGGCGACATGCCAATAGGAGTCTTGTAGGCAGTCCTATAGGCCCAAAGTGCATCATCGAGCCTCTTGCTCCAATCCTTCCTATTTAGCTGCACTATTTTCTCCAAAATTTGCTTCACCTCTCAGTTAGAAATTTTTGCTTGGCCATTTGTTTGAGGGTGGTATGGAGTAGCTACTTTATGCACAACACCATACTTGCTAAGCAAGCTACACATACTCCAGTTGCAAAAATGAGTGCCCTGGTCACTGATTATAGCTCTGGGGATACCAAACCTGTAGAAAATGTGAGAGCGAACAAACTCTACAACCACAGAAGAATCATCAGTCCTAGTGGGTTTTGCTTCCACCCACTTCGAAACATAATCAACAGCCAATAAGATGTATGAAAATCCAAAAGAAGTTAGAAAAGGTCCCATAAAGTCAATGCCCCACACATCAAAAACTTCACAAAACAAAATGGGATGTTGTGGCATTTCATTTCTCCTAGATATGCTACCTGTTTGTTGACACCTGGCACATCTTTTACAAAAAGCAAAGGCATCACGAAACAAAGTAGGCCAATACAATCCACTATCTAAAACCTTCCTAGCTGTGCGTTTTGGACTAAAATGTCCTCCACATGCAAGTGTGTGACAGAAATTCAAAACAGAATCAAATTCTACATCAGGTACATAACGTCTAATCACTTGGTCACTGCATAGTCTCCACAAATATGGATCGTCCCAAATATAATACCTAGCTTCACTCCTAAACTTATTCAACTGATGTTTATTCAAATCAATAGGCAGTTCAGAAGCAGCTAGATAATTCGCTAAATCTGCATACCATGGGTAGGAACTATGCGCAGCACACAAATGCTCATAAGGGAAATCATCATCAATGGGTAAGGAATTTACCTTTGGAGCCTCAATTATGCTCAAGTGATCTGCCACCAAGTTTTCAGCTCCACTTTTATCCCGGATGTCAATATCAAATTCTTAAAGTAGAAGCATCCATCTGATCAATCTTGGCTTTGCATCAGGCTTCTTTAGCAAGTACTTCAAGGCTGCATGATTAGTAAAAATAATGACTTTAGTATCAAGCAAATAAGATCTAAATTTATCCAAAGCAAAAACAATAGCAAGAAGCTCCTTTTCTGTGGTTGTATAATTTGCTTGGGCCCCATCCAGAGTCTTGGATGCATAGGCAATCACATGGGACCTTTTATTCACTCTTTGGCTCAATACTGCACCTACAGCAAAATTAGATGTGTCACATAAAAGTTTGAATGGAAGGTTCCAATCGGGGGGTTGAATAATGGGTGGGGAAGTCAAGCATTTCTTAAGATCATCAAAAGCTGTCTTGCATGCATCATCAAAATGGAAATTAACATCCTTTTGTAACAGCTTAGACAATGGCAAAGCAATTTTACTAAAATTCTGAATGAATCTTCTATAGAAACCTGCATGACCTAGAAAAGATCGAACCTCCCGAACACATGTCGGGTATGGTAGAGAAGTAATAACATCTATCTTAGCTTTATCAACCTCTATGCCCTGCTCAGATATAATATGACCTAATACTATGCCTTTTCGAACCATAAAATGACACTTTTCAAAATTAAGTACAAGGTTCTTCTCTATGCATCTAGCTAGGACTCTATCCAAACTACACAAGCAATCATCAAAAGAGTTTCCATAAACAGTGAAGTCATCCATAAAAATTTCTATACAGTGTTCCAGGAAATCACTAAATATAGAAACCATGCACCGCTGGAAGGTTCCAGGGGCATTGTAAAGACCAAAAGGCATGCATCTGTAGGCATATGTTCCAAATGGGGATGTGAATGTCGTCTTCTCTTGTTCCTCCGGGGCTATGCATATCTGGAAATACCTTGAAAATCCATCCAGAAAACAGTAGTGAAATTTTTCAGCTAAACGCTCAAGCATCTGATCAATAAAAGGGAGGGGGTAATAATCTTTTCTAGTGACTAAATTAAGCCTTCTATAATCAATGCAAACCCTTCAACTATTTTGTACACGGGTGGGCACCAATTCATTATGCTCATTCCGGACAACTGTGACCCCTGATTTCTTTGGAACCACCTGCACAGGGCTAACCCACTGACTGTCAGAAATAGGATATATAATACCAACGGATAAAAGTTTAGAAACTTCCTTTTTAACCACATCCAAAATAAAAGTAGGTTCAGTTGCCTTTGAGGTTGTCGCACTGGCTTTGCCCCATCTTCCAACAGAATTCTGTGCATGCATGTATCAGGGCTAATGCCAGGTATGCCAGCTAAGGTCCACCCTATTACTTGTCTTCTCTTCTTTAAGACCGCTAAAAGCTTCTCTTCTTTAAGACCACTAAAAGCTTCTCTTCCTCCTCTGGAGTGATGTCATTAGTTACTATCATTGGAAGCTTCTCATCTTTCTCTAAATAGGCATACTTGAGATTGTCTGGTAGTAGTTTGAGCTCTAAGGTGGGAGCTTGCTCAACTGACAGTATGAGTTGTTTGATTTCAATCTCTTCCATGTCGAATACCTATTCAGACAATTCACAGATAGAAGAAACAACTTTCCCAGCCTTGGGAATATTAGTAGTATGGGAAGAGTCAAAAGAATCAGCAGTTAAGTGAAAATCAGCATCACGATTCCCTAAGCTATCTATATCATCATGCAAAGAATCATTAGTACTAGAAAGGTTAACAAGAGCAGTGAAATCGACAGAGGTTCTAGATGAAATAGAATCATTCTGATAATCGATAAATTTCTTATAGTTAATATCATCATGTAAGCTTAAAAATTCATCAATTTCTCTACATATAGTACAAGAATGAGAGTCATCACAATTATGTCTCAGAGAATCATCAAGATCAGCAATATCACAGGAGTCAGTCAACAAACTATCCCTAAAATCAACACTAGCATCATCAATTAGCATATCAATCAGGCTGATACTACAAACAGAGTTGTCATCACAGGGATGTTTCATGGCATCAAATATATTAAATTGTATCACATTGCTAGCAAACTCCAATTGAAGAGTACCCTCATGCACATTTATAATTGTCTTTGCAGTTTTTAAGAAGGGTCTACCTAAGATGAGTGGGGCATGTCCATTAGATCTATATCTATCATCCTTCATATTAAGGACATAAAAATCAGCTAAAAAAATCAAGTCCTTTACCTTAACCAGAACATCCTCTAATACTCCTGAAGGATAGGCAATGCTCCTATTTGCTAGCTACACAACCACTCTTGTAGGTTTCAGCTCTTCCATCTGCAAAGATGAATAAATAGATTTAGGCATAACATTTATAGCAGCACCAAGATCAATAGAAGCATCAGAAAATTCAAAATTCCCAATAGTGCATGGGATTGTAAAAGTGCCCGGATCTTGACACTTAGTGGGCATTGCTGGCTATATGAGTGCTGAAACATTCTTGCCAAAATTGACTTTCATTCCCTCTTAGACGCCTCTTGTTGGTACATATTTCCTTGAGAAACTTGGCGTATTTAAGAATAGTCTTGATTGCCTCCAATAATGGTATGTTAACCTCAACCTTCTTGAACGTCTCAAGAATTTCTTTTTCCATTTCTGCTTCAGTTTGCTTCCTTCCCAAGGTAGGTCTATGTGGGAAAGGTAAGATCTTCTTTGGCTCCTCTTCTTTGTTAGGATCATTTAGTGCAACGTGTGTTTTTTATGACGTCGGCTTATCCATGGTAATGATATCAGAGGATCCATGAACCTCTCTCCCACTCCTAAGAGTGATAGCACTAACATTGCTACTATTCCTTAGATTGACAATTGTCTGATAAGGTAACTGGCCTGACCCTTGGCTTCTTATTTCACTGAGAGAAGTGGCAAATTGGCCTAACTGAGTATCAACCCTCCTTTTTAAATTTTGCACTACTTGTGTGAGTTTTACATTACTCTCCATAAGATGTTTCATCAAATCCCCTATATTATCCCCTTTTTTTGGTTCCTCCTGTATAGGAACTGATTGCCTAATAGGTTGGGAAGACTGTGCATTGGGTCCCGCAATATTATATCTATTTTGCTGTTGCCCTTCCCCATATCTCAGGTTGGGATGATCCCTCCATCCTAGATTGTATGTATTAGAATAGGGATCATATTTTTGCTACCCTTGTTGCATTAGCCTAACTGGATACATCCCAGCACAAGCCTCTACTCTGTCCTCTAACATAGGGCACTGATCAGTAGCATGTGTGGCCAAACAGCATATATCACACAGGGGTCCCACCAAGGTAGTAGAAGTAGATGTCTGCCCAGGTGCATAGCACTGTGGATAAGAATGTGTCTGAGTAGAATAGGACTGTGGTGCACAAGTCTAAGAGGATGTAGAGGATGACTGTGGCTGTTGCCGATCTAAAGCAAGCCGTTGGAGCACAGAAGACATTACATCAATCTTGCTCTCAAGTTTCTGACCATAGTCTGGAGCATATAATTCACTGAGTCCTCTTACTATTTGCATTGATCTGGATCCAAACTGCTGAGCATTCTGAGCCATCTTATCAATCAACTGCCAGGCCCTTGTAGGTGTTAGATCACCTAAGGCTCCGCCAGAGGCAGCATCAATCATGTTTCTATCCATGTTCAACAGCCCCTCAAGAAGTATTGAATAAGTAACTGATCAGAGATTTGATGGTGAGGACAATTAGCCAGCAACCTCTTAAATCTTTCCCAATATTCATATAAAGTTTCTCCACTATTCTGTCTGATCCCACATATTTCCTTCCTTATTGATGCAGTGCGAGACGCAGGAAAAAATTTCTCCAAAAATAGCCTCTTTAGTTGGTCCCAAGAAGTAATGGCACCAGGAGGTAAATAGTACAACCAGTCTTTAGCTAAACCATCCAGGGAAAAAGGAAATGCTCTGAGTTTAATTTGTTCCTCTGAGACTCCCTGTGGCTACATTGTAGAGCAAACAACATGAAATTCCTTCAGATGTTTGTGAGGGTCGTCTCCTGCAAGTCCATGAAATTTAGGAAGTAAGTGAATCAAAATTTGCATCTAATTCTGGATATTGTATACAGAGATTTTGATAATGCACGTTAGGAGCTGTCAATTCTCTAATGGTTCTGGCATGTATGTTATCATTTACATTGGCATTCAAGTTAGCCTGAACATGCATATTCATGTTAGCATTCATATGATCTTGTTCAGCCATATTATTACCAACAAATTGAAGTACACAATCAACTCCTTGCACACAATCAAAAGCAGAAGAAACAGAACTACGAATTACTACAGTTTCTTTGTTCTTCTTATTCCTTACTTGTCATCTAAAGATTTTTTCGATTTTCAGATCCAAATCAATTAATTTTTCACCAGAGCTCCTTGTCATAAACTAATTAGACAAGCAAAAACTAAGAAGGAACACAAGAAATCAACAAATAAAAATTAAAACAATAAATCTAGAAAAATTAGAAAAATTCTAGAAAAATCGAGAAAATACTAAAAAATTAGAAAAAGTGCTTAAAACATTGGAATTTGGCCAAAAACTGGTATACCTAATAGCTATGCTATTAATTTTGCTTAAGATACCCAAAAAATTTGGAAAACAAATTTTGAGAATTTTCTAGATATTTCAAACAAAAATTCCAGCAAGCAGCAAAATTAGATTAAGCAACCGAATGATCCAATTCCAAATTCAAAACAAGGGAAAATAGGACAAAAAAACAAAGCAAAAATAGGGCAATTAAATACTAAGAAAGCCTTCCAAACAAATAAGAAACTAAACTCTCCGGCAACGGCGCCAAATTGACGATTGTGTCGCGCAATCTCAAATAAAACTATGAAGCAAAATAAATTTTATAGTTAATGGTGCAATCCTAGGTCATCTCCCTTGGAGTTTATGCCTCAATTTGTTTATGGAAGGGTTATTCTAAGTATTGCTACATGAAACTTATTTTGGGGGTTGAAGTACTAGAATTTAATTGAACTAAATTTAATTGACAAAAATCAAAAGAACTTAAACTAAATGAGATGAACAATTAAGAGAATATGGTAGCTAGCTTTGCATTGGACTCCCTAGAATTCAATTATCCTTGCCCTTGATTTAGTTTACCAAATTTGGAATTAATTCCTTGCTCTTTAGTGTATTCCTTATAAAGATTCTTGAATAACCATCCAAGGTTCAATTTATTAATTATACAAGGAATTTGTAACCACAAGAAACCTTGAATAACTAATTAATTGAATTAAGAACAAGAACACACCTTAACCAATTTTAATTGATTAATAGAATCTACTGCACAATTCACTTAAGATACTAATTAACCAATTAGATTAATTAATTCCTCAAACAATTAATTGTACAAAAATTTTAGTTAATTAATCCAACAATCATTGCATCAATTAACCCAAGATCAAGAGGAATTTGAAAGTAATTTGCACAACACTAATTCTTGAATTTTTATAAGCATGTGATGATCATAATTAAAATTTCAAAATCAAATTATTTTAAACAATTCATTAAACAGACCAATCCAATAATTTTCAGCAATTAAATTTCTAAATCAATCAACTAAACCTAGTCAAATTAATAAAAAAATTAAATGCTTGAATTAAAAGATATAGCAAGAAGTATTTTTCCAAATTGATGAGAAAATATGGGGCTCAAATCTTCATCTAGGAGTTTCCAAACTTCAACCAGCCACCATGAGAGATTCAAGCTGCCATAGAGATTTTAATTGGAGGAGAGTTGATGGATTGAGTTGCAGCCATGGATGGTTGATGAAAGAAAGCTCCAGGAGTCTCGCGTTCTGCACGTCCTTGCCTTTCCCAGAAGTCTCATTCTCCACGCCTCTCCTCTATTTTGTTTTCCTCTCCTCGTTTGGAAACCACACCTCTTTCTTGAATGAGTGAATGAATCTATATATAGGCGAGGATTTCCTAAATTATAGAGGCCTGAATGTGCTAGACTGTGCGAATGGATCAGAGGCATGAATTCTTTTAATGATTCCTCGTGCTCACATGCAGCCTCCTTCGTTTCAGATTCATGCAAAAGCACGTCATCTTCCACGTCTTGTTTTTTACGTCAATTTTCAGCTACTTTTCATCGCTTCTTTTCCTTACTTAATAGTCACGTGCCTCATTTATAATCTTCCCATAATTCTCGTGCTGATGCTACTGCATTCCTCGCGTGTTTTCTTCATGCTCAGCCCACAGCTTCTTTCACATGTTTTTTTTTATTTAGCTAACACCATGTAAGCTTCTTCATATTAATATAATTCCATGCTTCTGCTCTTCATTAATCATTACCCATGTGAAAGTTTCTTCGTGTCACCTGTAGCTAGTTCTTCATAATCACATGAGAAACCTCTAGCTCACTAACTCGAATCTAGAACATAGGTTCATTACTTGTGTGATTCTCCTGATGCAGCTTCTTCCCATAGGTTCTGCATGTTCTCCATGTTTTGCACTACATGTTTTTTAATGCATTGTTCTCTCCATATTCTGGTCTAGAGCTTGCTCTGTTCTGTGCTTCTTCTCTTTGATTCATTACTTCTATTCTTCTCCTCATTCAGCTCGTGGCTTGCTTGCTTTTCTCTTTTTAATCACGTATGAACGTGTAAGCCATGTGTGAGATGGAGCTGTGAGCCTTGTTTTGTTGCTACAATGCATTGCTTCTGTTCATGCTCTGTTTTCTACGTAATAACTGTAGCAAACACATTCTGCACCATGTTGAAACTGCAGCTCCTTTCATTTGCTCGAGTTTATTTTGTACTTGCAGCTCCTCTAGCTCCCTCGGCTACTGCAGTCCCTCTCTGCCCATGCTTTCCTTTTATCGGACAGTCCAGTGAAGGAGAAGGTGAAGGATGAATGGAACAGCAGCCAGAAAGAAGCGTCCTTCTCCTCTGCAGCTTTTCACTCAGCTCGTGTAGCTTCATTCATCCCACGTTCTGCATGCTTCTTACGTATTGCTTCACTCCTTCAACTCTTCCTTGTGAGCTTCTTTATTTGCTGATTCTTCGTTGCTCCAGAACCCATAGCTCTTTTATTTGATTTTTCCCTAACTCTCCACGTGATTTTTTTCCTGATTTACAGTTGCATTTTTCTGCCCAAGAAAAACCAAACAAATATAAAGACCTAATATATTATTTACAATATTGCCATTATCAGAAATTAATAAAAACAGAATGATCATCCAATCTTTTCCCTTAATTCATTTTAATTTTTCAATTCATTTGCCCAAAAGAAAATTCTGCACAAAATTAAAAAGTGTTTTAAAGATTGCAAATATTTAATCATCAAAGAATTTTGGAGAATAAAATCTTAGCAATTTAAATCTAAAAATTCTCCTAATTAATTCAAAATTGTACTATTTTCCAGAATTAACCACAAATTCAAATATTGCATAATAAATCCATTTAAGCTCAAATTAATCATTAAAAACAATAATAAATGTGGATAAAAATATATGAAAATTAGCACTTATCAATTGGGAAAAGTGTTTGCCTCACATTGAGTTTGCATATAATATTGCCTTGCATTCTACAACTGAGTTTTCTCCTTTTGAGATTATATATAGTTTTAATCCTTTGACTCCCTTGGATTTACTTCCTTTGACTTGTAATAAGTTTGCTAACCTTGATGGAGCAAAGAAAGCTAAGTTTGTGTAGGATCTTCATCCTAAGGTTAAGGCGAACATTAAGCACAAGAATGAGCAATTTGCTCAACATGCTAATAAAGCCCAAAGGAAGGTTATCTTTGAACCAGGAGATTGGGTGTGGGTTCATTTAAGGAAAGAAAGGTTTCCTGAACAAAGGAAGTCCAAATTACATCTAAGAGGTGATGGTCCTTTCCAAGTGTTGGAAAGAATAAATAATAATGCATATAAAATTGATTTACCTAGTTCTTATGGGAATGTAAGCGCAACTTTCAATATGGCTGACCTTTCTCCTTTTGATGTTGCAGATTCGAGGGCGAATCCTTTTCAAGAGGGAGGAAATGATGGAGGTGACCTAAGAGACTTGAAAGAGCTTGAACAAAATCAAGAACTTAGAAACAAAAGGGCTGGACATGACTCTAAAAGATGGCTAATAAAAGACCCATCGTAAGGTATGGGAGGCCCAATGACAAGATCAAGAGCCAAAGCTATGAATGAGGCATTAAATGGAGTGATCCAAAAACTAATGGACTTGAAGCCTATATTCTTAGCTGAATATGAAGCCTAAAAGGAACAAAATGACATGAAGATTATTTCATATCTACAAGATGTTAGCCCAAGGCCAAAAGGAGCCTAATTGAAGGAGCCCACCATTTTCCAATAAATTCTCTTAGTTTTATTTTGTTTTAACTTGATTGTTTTCATTTCAGATTTTTAGTTTTATTAGGCACCATTTTTGGTGAATTTGTCCAGACTTAAATTTCTTTTATTTTTTTGCCATGTAAAAGGTGCCACCTAAGAGTTATTTTAAGTTTAGGGTTTTATTTTTCAAAGGTTTATATAAGGCCCACTTGTACTCCAAGAAAGGGAGATTGAATGAATTATCTTTTTAGAATCATTTCTAACTTGTGAGGTTTCTCTTATGGCCTTTGTGTACTGGGAAAAATCTTTGACTTATTAAAGGAGTGGTTCTCTTAGGGTTCAATGTCATTGACCAACATCTCTTCTTCTTCTTCTATGTTCCTTTCTTTATTCTTCATTGCTTGTTGTCCAAATCTGTGTATTTGCTTGTTCTTGTGTTACAGCCAAACTCTAATCACTGATCCGTGTCATTTGGAATTCCTAGAATGGGTTTCTATGGGCTCTCACATTAAATTCCATCCACCTTCTTTGCCTCATGTTCAACTCCGTCTGGTTAAACAAGTACTTCAAACTCTTGTAATCACTATACACCTCAAATTGGGTATTATAGAGATAGTGCCTCCAAATCTTAACGGCAAAAATTACAGCCGCTAGTTCTAGGTCATGGGTGGGATAATTCTCCTCATAGGGTCTAAGTTGTCTAGAGGCATAGGCTATCACCCTACCTTGTTGCATCAAGGCACACCCCAATCCCTTCTTAGATGCACCACTATAGATCGTGAAAGTCTCCTTAGAGTCAGGTATCACTAACACAAGTGAGGTGGTCAACTTATCCTTAAGCTCTTGAAAGGCATCTTCATACTTGGAATCCCAGACAAAGAGTTGGTCCTTCTTAGTCAACTTAGTCAAAGGCATGGCTAACTAAGAAAATCCATTAATGAATCTTCTATAGTAGCCAAGTAGACTTAGGAAACTATGGATTTTGGTCACTGTCTTGGGTTTTTCCCAGTTTGGTACCACTTCTACCTTACTAGGATCTATCATTACCCCTTGTTTTGATATCACATGACCTTGGAATTTAACTTGTAACCAAAACTCACACTTGCTCAACTTAGCATACAACCGATGCTCTCTCAATGTTTGAAGAACTATTCTAAGATTCTTTTCATGATTTTCACTACTTTTATAGTAGATAAAGATGTCATCAATGAACACTACCACAAATTGATCAAGATAGAGCCTAAAAATCCTATTCATGTAATCCATGAAAATAGTGAGGGCATTGGTTAACCTGAAAGGCATGACTAAGAACTCATAATGGCCATATTGAGTCCTAAAAGCCAATTTAGGTACATCTTCAGCTTTGACTCTAAGTTGGTGGTATCCTGATCTAAGATTTATCTTGGAAAAGATTGATGCCCCAGCTAGTTGGTTAAGCAAGTCATCAATTCTAGGCAAAGGGTATTTGTTCTTGATGGTTACTTAGTTCAACTGCCTATAGTCAATGCAAAGTCTAAGACTACCATCCTTCTTCTTGACAAACAACACCGGTGCTCCCCACAGAGACACACTTGGCCTAATGAACCCCTTCTCAAGCAACTCCTTTAACTGACTTTTTGACTCAACTAATTCAGTGGGCGCCATTCTATATGGAGCCTTAGAAATTGGACCTGTACCAGGTACTAAATCAATGGAGAATTCTAACTCTCTCTCTAGAGGTAGTCCACTAAGCTCCTTAGGAAAAACTTTGAGAAATTCCCTAATCATAGGTATATCTTCCAACCCATCATCAACCTCAACATGCAATGAAAAAAACATTAAAAACCCTTGGCAACCACGCCTAAGGTACCTCCCAGCTTAGGCAGCAAACACACAAGCAAGCTTAGCCACAGGATAAGTTTCAAGTATATTGGTAGGTAAAGAAATAGTCTTATGGTTACAATCAAGTATTATATTATTAGCTGACAACTAATCTATACCAATGATTACATCAAAATCACACAAGGGGATACAAATTAGGTCAAGGGTAGTATAACGGCTATCCAATTGTATAGTACAATTCAAGCATACATCCGATATAACCATAGAATATCCAGTAGGGGTGGACACAGATAGTTCAAATGGCAACAGGCTAATTTTAAGACCTAAACACTTAACACAGTCATATGAAATGAATGAGTGGGTCGCCCTTGAGTCAAGCAATACATCTACAACATGATTATGGACAAGTAAAGTACCTCAGATCAGACTAAGGGATCTGCTAGCCTCTTATTACATAAGTGCAAACACCCTTCCCTGTGTAGGTGGTTTAACAGATGAGGCCAACTCTTGTGACACCATGCAAGTCTATGGATAGTGTCCAGGCTTCCTATAATTATAGCACACCAGGTATGATCCATTTCCATGGTTCTTCCCACACTTGACACAAGTTGGTAGGGCACTCATTGCACTTATTGGGGGTCCTATGCTTTTTCGGTGAGGGACATTCTTTAAGGGTGGTCTCCTACCCCAAGAGCCATTACCACTGCTAGCTCCCTTTTTAATTTCGCTCCTAAAAGGCTCCATGCCTCGGTCACGCTTACCCTCTATGGTCTTCTTCCATTTGGCCTCACTTTCAATCATGGCCCTCTCTGTCACTTTACACTTTTCCACTAATTCATCAAAATTACAAATTTATAGAGATACAATTTTTCCCTTCAACTTTGATTTCAGGCCTCTTTCAAATTTCTCAGCCTTCCATGGCTTATCATCAAATTGTTTCAAGTAGAAGGAGAAGCGAGACAACTGAATGAACTTGGCTGCATATTGATCCACATTCATGTCCCCTTGTTCAAGGAAGTTAAACTCAGCTTCCTTGTCAGCCCTCACTGAAGGTGGGAAATACTTACCCTCAAAGGCAGTTTGGAAACTTTCGCAAGTCAAGAGTATCCCCCTTGAAGTCAACAACCTGGAGGCACTCCTCCACCATTGCTCAGCCTCACCTTCTAATTTATATATGGCCAACTTTGCCTTTTGCTCCGTAATGCATGTCATGACCTTAAATATCTTCTCTATTTGCATTAGCTACCTCTCAGCTTTCTCAGTGTCTAATTCCCCCAAAAATGATAGAGGATCGGCCTTTCTAGACTTGGTTAACATAATAGAGAGGTCACCATCCTCCCCTTAGTGTCCCACCCCAAGGTTCTAACCAGCACTAACACGGTTCTCCACTGGCACTTCTTGATTCTGCTTATTCATGGTTTTATGTAATTGTTGTAGCATTTGAACAGTTGCTGCATGAGCCTCGACTTGCTCGTGAAGCTAGTCAGTCATTGCCCTAACTGTAGCTTCATGGGCCTTAACTTGTTCTCTCATTCAGTTGGCCATTGCAGCCATGGCCTCTTGCATTTCTCTTAGCATCTCAGCAATTTCTCTATGTGCAGCCATCTTACTCTGCAATGCCACAAGCATCCCCCATTAAGCTACAATCTAAAGGCAATCCAAACATAACTCTACCCATAGTAGGTACATACAAGTATAGGAGCTATCACCAAATCACAATGTTCCTATTCCTATCATGCATTTATCATGATTGCTAAGTTTTCTAACCATAAGGTTGTAAATCAAACACAATTGCCTGAACCATTGCTTTGATACCAACTATAACGAGCCTAATGTCTAATCATAATAAACGTAAATATGCGAATATCAACTATAATTCAAGGTTTAAGGTCATCACAATTAATTACTTTAAGAAAAAGAGGAGAAAATTTTAACCTTGATGCTATTAGAGTTATTACCAATTAATCACAACCATTCAAGCACATAAGTGAATCAAATTTCCCAAGTAAAGCCTCTAAATCTATTATCGATTAATTTCAAGTCTCAAAAACCCCTTGTTCAAGTGTTTCTCAGTCATCCCTTAATGTTGCCATAGGAAAAACTAAGGTTTCTAGGTTATTATAAGGAATTGAGTACCTTCGCCGCAACTAAATACTCTTCGTGCCATGGCCAAATGCTCTCTAGATCACCTGACACATTTTTCACAAAATTCACCACCACCAATTCCCCTTTTTGCCATAGCAAATTACTCTCTGGATGACTTCCAATTTAGCCTTTCACATTTCACCATGGCGAATTCCACTTCTCACCGTGGCCAATTGTTCTTTGTTACTCTTCCTGGGCAACTTCGCCTCTATTGGCTGCGACTAAGACTATTTTGGCCATGGCAAAACACCTTATGGTCACTTTTAAAATTTTTTCTTATATACTCCAACTCTCCCTCTAGTGACACCTTAGGGCCACTCTACCTTAATTTGTGGGGCTCTAATAGCTTTCATTTACTAATTTACCCAACTTATCTATCATTACTAGTTCAAGACTTAAATGTTAATTTCTACTCATCCAACAACCTTATATCAGCAAGTTCATAGATTAATGACAATAAGAATTCATGAACTATTAATAATTATCATTCAAATACATATTCCATTAGAGATTCCATGCATCACTAGTTCAGGTTAACATCTAATGTATCACATGATTACATTCCTGGACAGTAGACCATATCATAAATTCAACAAGGTTCATAGTAGATATTATAAGTTCATACATTCAATACCAAACTAATATGAAGCCTAGCTCCTTAATAGTTACATCCTAAGCAATCGATATACAAGCTCCTACACTTGTCAACATGATTACATGATGATGCTATACAAGAAGGAATACAAAATTTAGCATCTACTCTACTCAGGTCAGTCTAAGTGTAGCCTTCCCCACACATGGTTGGAGCTTATGAATTTTCATCCACTTACTTCCCCTTATCCTTACCCGAAGAGCCTTCACCTAAAAGTATGATCCCATGAAACAGGGTGAGATGCAAATCTTAGTAACCAAAGGCAAGTTCCATTCATATATGCTAATTTAATTAATATATGCATATGAATTCAATTGAACATAAAAAAATATACCAGTCATATTAGCAAATGAAACAATTAGGCTATCTATGATTACTATCCCATACTAGCAATCACATTTCCATAAAAGGCCAATAACATCGGGAGAGCCCTGTCCACAGCACCCACTCCTTAGAGCACAACTAGGGCTCAGTGTTTCTAGAGTTTGATCATAACCTAATGCCCGATCGAAGTACATACACGGGTGGCAACCGAACCACAGCTCCACCATGAAATCACAAAGTCCAAACACAATATAATAGACAGCTAATCAATTCATTTAGCATTTCAAATCTTTCATGTGCAGCAAATATAAAATTAAAGTAGATATATGCATAAAATTACAAAATCCTTGGTTACCTCACTTGTAGCCAATTCTTTAAAAGCCAACAGAATGCTACTTCAGCCTATAAACATAAAACTAAGCTATTACTATCCCTAATCACAATTTATATCTGCAAACCCATTACTCAGGGAGTTAAGCTATAAAGGACTACTTAGAAAATACTTACCTAACTACTACAAGAATCAAATTTAGATTTAGTTGTGCCTACACCAGTAATCTCATAACAACACTTCAAATTTTGAGTAAATTCGTTAAAAATAATACCCATATCATAAATCAGCTATAGGGGTCCTAAACTAAAAAAAAATGTATCAAAATGAGAAGTTTATACTTACCTAATAATATCCCTAGCCTCAACCTCCAAAATTTCACCATGAAACACCAAACAATAAAGTTCAGATTTTGGGTGTGGGTAAAAATGCCCTAACTGAAAAACTAATCAGGTCAAATTGAAGAGAAAGAGGTGATGATTAAGTTATATAATAACTACCTTGGCTGATTTTAAGCCTAGAAGTGAGAAATGTTAGATTTCTTGCTAAGAACCCTAGCCTCCCTCTAAATCTTTGAATTTTGCTTTGCCCCTTTTGTTTTTTTCTACAAAATGGGAAGGAGGCTGAGTGTATTTAGGGTTTAAGTTGGGTCCTAAATAGGTTACAGGTTCACCCAAAGGCCCAAATCTACATGAGTTCAGATTTTATGCTTGTTAGGCCTTATTTCATGAGTTGGACTATAGAAATTTGATTGGGTTAGGCCAAGTTCCAAGAATCAATCTAATTTGGATTTGCATAATGTGTGTTGGGCCAACTATAAGAGCTCATGTAAATTAGGTCTTAGGCCTCTATCTCACTAAATTAGATTGGGTCATTGCTAGGTGATCCCTCTTGGCCCAAGTCTCATAATAAGGGGTTAGATCTGTACCTAAAATCATTAGGCTTCCATTAATCCTTATCCATGACTTACTAAAATTAATTTTGGGCCCAAATTAAGCTTTAACCTAATTGAAATCTTAAACCCATATTAATAACTTATTTCTCTATAAATTTCCATTCATATAACTTACCTAATTATTCCATAATAATTATTCTTAATTAGTCCAAATCAATGATAAACACCTTAATTAATTTTGGGGTGTTACATGCCACTTGATATCTTAAGATTGCATTAGTACCAATGTGTTTTCTTGAATGCTATTGATTGTGAGAATGGCTCATAAGGGAGAGCTGATGCCAAAAGTCTCTTAATGTGGGTGAGGAAGTGCCAAAAGTCTCTTGGATAGGTGAGGCCAAGTCAAAAGTCCCTAGGCCAAGAGTGAGGCATATCCAAAAGTCCTAGAAATGGGTTGAGGCAAAACCAAAAGTCCTTGAACTTCTTGATGACATGATTATGAAAGTGTGGCATGAAAATCTTAAAAATGTGTATTCATGATCCAAGTAGCTTATTTATTTGTACACTTGATATATGTATGCCTTGAATGTGTGTGTGAATGGGTGTGTGAGCTATTGAGACTATAGGAATCTCATTCCCTTTCCCTCCATCATTTCAAAATGTCTAGGTGGCACACAAGAAGGGAGAAATGCAAGCCAAAGAGATTAGAATGCTATACTTTGAATAATTTGTAACTCCTTTTGTATCTAAATGTCAAAAAGGATATGTACGTCATATTTTTGAGTTGTAAGCTATTGAACAAATGTAACATGATGTATCAATCTTGTATGGACCATATATGGCATGAAATCAATATAAATGTGGATCTTGGTACTCTGATGGCTTATAATTACATGTGTATTCTTAGATGTGGGATGGTCAAATTAAGATGCATGGGGTTTAAGATCACTTGGGTAGTTTAGACAAGTCATATTTATGCTTTTCAACTTACCCAAGAGGTGCTTAACATTAAAAGAGGCCATTTGGACAGATTTGGTATCTCATATAAAGCAAAAATGGCCATTTTGGTGAACTATGTCACTTTCTATCCAAATGAGCTTCTCTTGATCTAAAACTTAGCATGCATCTAGAGCTTGTTGAGAGATTTTTGCAAAGCTAAAGTGGGTATTATTTACAGGTCAACAGAATATTTGGTGACTTTTCGAAGTTGGCTAAAAATTCAGAATTTGCCACTGGTACTATTCATCTGGTCTGAATTTTGTTCTCTATCATTCATAAGGCAAACGATGTCCAATTGCCACAAAATTTTATAGGAAGTAACTAGACCTTCCGAATGACTTGTACCGATTAGAAGCACCCCATTTGGATGTCTAGAAATGGAGATATGAATTTTTGAAGTTGTTGTTTTGTTCCAAGTGCGCCTCCAAAACTGTGTTACTATTTGATTGATTTTTGGGATCTAAATATTCTTGAATTGGTCTAAAACTATTTTTATCCTCTATTTAACATCTGTAACTTTCCAGATTGGTATAGATTATATGGATTTGATTTTTTTGGAATTAATTAGGAATTTCCAAAGTTTATATCAGTAAGCTTTATTAGATTTCCAGATAGCTTGACCTCCCTACCTTTTTTTGTTGTCAAACATGGTCTAGATGAGATTTTGGTGACTAGGAATTATTTTTAGTATCAATTTCACACCTAGAGCTTTCCTACAAGCTATATTTTGCTTAATTTATATTTTTTTAAAATTAGTTATGATTTTTCAAAATTGCCTCAAATTCTGCTATCCAGGAACCCGAGGCAAAATATGATTATTTAAGGTTTTTGACCCTTGATCCATGGTTTGTGCTAAATTTTGATAATATTATGATTTGTGTGAATAGAAAATAATTAGAGAATGTTGTTGGTGAGTTCATGGGGCCCCGAAAATGCAAAATCAAAAATTTATCTACTACGCAACACAATTTAATTCATTATTTTAATGTATTTTTTTGGGATTTCTTTGAAGAATTGTATAATCCCACTTTCACATAAGAGGATTAATGTTAGAAATAATATGGTATTATTCTTCCATGGATGCACCATTTTAGCCAGACCTCGAGGACCATATAAAGGGTTTAATTTTGATTCAAACTTGATAGAAATTGGGGTTTTGAAATATAAGGAATTGCATAGAAGTAATAGAACTAAAAAAGAAGCCATATATAACAAGTTATGCAAATTAGGGTTTTGATTGCACCTAGGGATTTATGAAGCTTTCTTATGATGATTTAGCTTATGTAAGATCATGTTTGGGTTTTTAAGAGACCTAGGAAGTTTCATGGATGTTGATTTCCCAAGAGAAATAAATGAAACTCCCTTGGTGCCTTCCTTAAGCATAGTCTCAACCAAGCTCCATTCCAAGTACCTAGGGAGAGTTTTCTTTGGTTCTAAGATTATGAATGGTCTAGATATGAATAATAAACACCAAAGGAATTCACTCTTTTGAATTTAAGAACCATATTTTAGAAGTTGGAAGTTTAAGGTCCTATTATGCATAAAGAAGAAACTTAGTATTAGGCTCTTTAATTTGAGTTTGTGACAACTCTAATGAGTTTAAATGTAGTCATGTGACTTAGATTGGGTGAGAAATTGGTGCCAAGATAATGAATTGTATGAGTTGCTTCATTCTACTACAATATGGAACCATATGAATGCCATAAGCTAGAATTGGCTTGTGTAGAGTTTATGTGAGGCTAGATATGGTTCCATTGATGTGTTTGTGTCTTGTTTGATGTGTATAGGACAAGAAAATCAAGCCTCCCCCAAGTGTGTGCATGAGGTTGAGAAAAAAAGTTAGAAAACAATGAAGAAAACTTGTGCTTCTTGACTCAAGGTAGCTATTCATCCATTCTTGTATGTATATCTTGGTTGTTTGATTGTTATTGATTGCTTGTATATGTGTTTAAACCATGAAACATGCCTATTGCTATTGGTTTGAAGATATGGTATCATTATGTTTCATAAAATGCATTTGGAATGTGATTAACTCTTAATGGGTGAGATTGCACCAAAAGTCCCTTGAATTGGGTAAGGTAAAGCTAAAAGTCCCTAAGTAAGGGTGAGATAAGGCCAAAAGTCTCATGGGTTAAGTGAGGCTAAGTCAAAAGTCCTTAAAATGGGTGAGGCTAGACCAAAAATCCCTAGAGCTTGATTTTGATTTCCATGGATCCATTTGATTTCATAAATACATTTATGTTTGATGATTGGTTGCTAATGTTGCATACTTGCTTTCTTTAACATGATAACATGCCATACATGTATGCTTGAAAGGGTGAATGAGCTATTGGAATTCTTTGAATCTCATTTCCCCCCATTTTATATCTAACCTTGTCTAGGGAGTTCTCAAGGAGCAAAGAATGAAGGCTAAGAAGTTTGAATTATGTTACTTGATAATGCTTTAGAATATTATGTAATCTAATGTCAAAGTATGGATGTATATGTTATCCATGTAATTTAAACCTTCTCATATATGTAAATGCATGAGATTATGATATATGTATCATAGTTGGAACCAATTGTACAAGAGAATAAATTTTTGGTATGCATGAGCTATCGAAAGTGTGTGTATATTGCCAAGTGGATAGCCCTTTTTGAGTTGCATGATATTTGGGACCTTATGAGAAGGTCATATATGATGGGAAGTGGGTTTTAGATGTGCTCAAATGGTCACTTGCACTAAGAACCTTCATTTTGGACCATTTGGTACTCCATGAATGCCATTTTGAACCACATTTTTCCTTTGAACCAAAACTAGATTAAATGATCAAATTTTTGGCATGCAATTTGGCAAGCATATAGATCTCATTTAGAGAATTTCACAAGTCAAAGAACACAATTTTTAGAGCTTTGTAGAATTTCTTATGATTTTTCAAAGTTAGTTGAATTATGTAATTTGCATTGTCACTATTCATTTGGTTACTTTTTGGTTTTCTATATATCTGAGGGATCAAATGAGCTCTAATGCTCATAAAATTTTATAGAAATATATTTTACATTACAAGCTTTCCATAGCTACCAAGATCACATAATTTGGATCTGTGTAGCTCAAGATATGAATTTCCAAAGTTTTAGGTCTACATATGCATAAAAATCGAATAATGGTATTGTTCCTTTAGATTTTCATGGTGTAAAAGAAATTTTTTTAATTTGAAATTTTTATAGCATGTAGTTCATATGATGAGCTTTCCAAAATGTCCTCCTTTGCATGATTTGGAGCTTTCTAGTTCAAGATATGAAATTTTAAAATTTGTGATGGAACTATAGAATAGCAAGGAATGATGTAATTATGTTAGTTGTTTGATGCTTGACCTTAAACCCGAATTCTTTGCATATTTTTGTGATATTTCTGATTGAACAAGTATATTAAGAACGAAAGTTGAGATTGGTAAGTTGAAGTGGTGCAATTAAGCAAAAATGAAATATTTTTTATTTTTAATGTCGGTTATTTTTGCTACTTAAAGTGTTGGAAATATGAAAATGGATGTTTTAGGCACATTGACATGCAAATTATATGCTATTATAGTATGGTATGACACTTTAGGTACAAGCATCAGATTTCAAGTGATATAAGGCCTAACTTCATATTAGTTACATCATTGATTACAGAACATCAAAATACCTGCACTTGGCAAGATAAGTGCAAGATGATGCTATACAAAATAAATCACAAAAAAATTAGCATCTACTCTAAGTCAACATGGTCCAAGTGTAGAAATCTCACACAAGGCCTCAAATGAGAGATGTTCATCTACTTGCTTATCCTTTTCCTGACCTATGGAACTTTCACTTAAAATTGTTCTCTCATAAAATAAGGTGAGATATGAATCTTAATAACTGAAAGATAATTTCATATATATGTACAATTTAATCAGCATAAATGCATATTAAACATAGTTACTGAAAGATCATCATCATCAATAAATGAATTAGTTAGATTATGTAATGTCCAGTTTTCGCTAAATGATGGAAACAGGTACATTTTCAAAGCAAGGCCCCCAAAATGAATTAGTTAAGGTCCCAAACAATTTGAATAGCATTCTAGACTCCTAAAAATGAGAATCCTAGACTCAAACAAAAAGAAAAATGGAGCTAGAATGAAGAAACAAATTTGAACGAAAGGTTGACAAAGCGTAATGGCATTTTCATAATTTTGAACAAATTTTGGAATTCTCATAGGATGGGTTTAAAAATGAAAATTTTGAGTTCTTTGGGGTTCTCAGAGGCCCTGAAAAATCATGGGAAGCCCTAGGACAGTTAAAACTCCTATGGTGGATGTTTTCCAATGTCAGTTGACACAAACTTTGATGGAATCATTCAGGAAGGTTTTAGCTCTTATTTGAGTGATTCTAAAAGCATTTTATTAAATTTGGAATCTGAATTTCATAATGGAAAAGATGGTTATAAAAAAGGAGCTAAAATGAACTGAAAACAAAAATGTCAAGATGAAAAAGCAAATTTGGGATTTTTGAAAAGTGTTTCTTAAACCCTCCTATATATATATGGCACCCCACCTCCTCACTCATTTAGCTCATTTATTTTCTATCCTAAATCAAAGGAAGAACCCTAAGAGTGAGGCGTACAAGAAGGAGGAGAAGAGAAAGAGAGAAACAAGGCAAAAGGTATAGAATTTCTTAGTTTTTTCATGCTTTCTCTTCAATAAACCTCTTCTTCTCCATTTCCCCTTTCTTTCCTATGATTTTATTGAATTTTTTGGATCTGTTTTGAGGGAAGAACAGAAGAAAAAAATTGGATTTGAAGAGAGGAGGCCAAGAAAAGGAAGAAACAACCAAGAAAATAGTGAAAAATAAAGCAAATCTTCCTTCCATGGTAGCTATCCCTTGCTCCCTTCTTCTCCTTGGTTCATCCCACACATGGAGCTTCAAGAAGGCTTGGATTTTAGGCAGAACCAAGGGTGAATATTAGGAATTTAAGGGAGGAGAATAAGAATATGCAAAGAGAATTAACAAATAACCATGAAAAATCAAGATAGCAAACCTAGGGTTTCTAGTGTTCATTGTAAAATCTGATTTGATACAATGATTCCTAGGCCAAAATGAATATTTAAATGAGCTCCTAAGATCCCTAGAAGGATCTCCATATGCATCTTCCATTAAGAAAACAAAGCAAATTCTGAGGCCAAAAAGGTGCATAGGCTCGGCCTATAAGGGTTGAAGTACCTAGGGCTAGTTTTAATTTGTTATAAGCCCATTTTTGAGTCATATATGATGAGTGAAGATGAGGGGAAGCCTTAGAAAAAGTTTAGAAACCATAGAAAGTGAGATGGCCTTATATGTTCCATAATATGACCTAAAGAAGCAATACCTAGTTTAGCTCTTTGTATTAATTGTGTGATGACTCCAAGAGACTTAAAATGAGTTAAGAATCATAAATAAAAGGAAAGAATCATAAATGAAAGGAAAGAATAGAGCCTAGAACTCAATTGATAGATGTTACTTTATTAGGTGCATTTTGGAACTATAAAAGGGCTATTAGACCAAGCTAGTGTTTAAAGGAGATGTGTGGCTTTGGAAATAATTCCAAGAACCTAATTGGCTTCCATATATTGTGTTTAGGCCAAGAGGAACAAATCCCACACCTGTGTGTGTGTGGGGAGAGCATTTCCAAGAGAAAAAGTGTGTGGTTACAATAAAGGTAACTCACTCCTTCTTCTTTCATACATGAATGTGGGCTTAACTTGTCTTTGAATGTGTGTATGTGTATTTTAAGCCATGAAAAGAATTTTAGCATGTGCATATGTACTATGGTACTATGACATTCTAATATATTTTCAAATGATGCCTAGTATGTGTACTTGGGT
The DNA here is from genome assembly GCA_026724425.1 of Erythrophleum ivorense. Lineage (NCBI taxonomy): Eukaryota > Viridiplantae > Streptophyta > Magnoliopsida > Fabales > Fabaceae > Erythrophleum > Erythrophleum ivorense. The sequence goes on along the minus strand of JAIUCV010002716.1, from coordinate 5,634 downwards.
TTACTTGAAGGTGGTGAAGCCAAGAACCCTTAGCTATAGTAAAGATGAGTCAAGAACCTTTAAGATTGGTTGAGATAAAGTAAAGAGTCTCCCAAGAGTGAGGTTTAGTCAAAACCTCTTAGAGAAAATGGGTGAGATAAGTCTAAAATCCATAAGAGAATAGGTGAGGCCAATCTACTTACTTGGCAAGCCTATGTATGCTTTGTATGACTTGTTCAAGTGCCAAGAATGCTTCTTGAATGATCATACACTTCTTGATGCTCATGCATGCATTTTCAAGACTTGTTTTGCATTCTTTCTATGTGATTGAAAGGGTGATGAGCTATTGGAATTCTTTGAATCTCATTCCCTCTTCTCTAATATCTTAACATGCTAGGTGGACCAAGTAAGCAAGGTAATGGAAGCCATCAACTTGGAAGATGAGAGTTTGACAACCATTTGCCTAATTTTGCTTCTTTTGTAGCCATACACATGGCATATGATGTAAACCTATGATGTAATTGTGATGTAATCATTTGCACATATGTAATTACCCAAATGTTTGATGTATGTATGAGTTTATTGTCAAATGAATGGTAATGTGCAATTTGGTTAGTGAATGGCAATGTAAAGCATGTATGATCTTGTGTATGGCATGGGGTGAGAGAGTGAGTTCACAAATTCTGGGTTTATGCACCTTTGAGACAAGTTTAGAAGGTCATTTTGGTGCATTCCCACGTGCTCAAGTAGTCATGGTTGCGTTAGAACTCAAAATGGACCATTTGGACCCCTTTGGTGACACAGATTGAGCCATTTTGTAACCTAATGTCAAGATCTAACCAAATGAATGAATTTTCCCCTAAAATTTGGCACAAATATAGATATAATCTAGATTTTTTTGAGAAGCTAAAAAATAGATTATTTGGAGCTTGGTGGAATTAATTATGAATTTTCAAAGTTGGCATTTTTCTACTAAACTGATGCAGATACTATTCATATGATCAGAAATTTGGGTTGTGTCATTCGTAGGCCAAATGATGTTCAATGCTCATAAAATTATACAAACATAAACTATACATAATAAGCTTTCCATGTCCACTAAGATCACCCCAATTGAACCTCTGAGCAGGGAGATATAAATTTTTGAAGTTGAAGGTCAGTACCAAGGATGACAGTCGACCTCTGATACTATTCTATCAATTTTTGGTAGCTAGAATCCCCTATTGAGGTCTGGAAATATTTTTAACATAAATTAGACATCTGTAGCTTTCCATTTTGGTAAATAATGTATGACTTTGATTTTTTTAGAATTAGTTATGATTTTTCAAAGTTCATGACAATAAACTGAAATTTCTAGCCAAGGCTGCAACTCTGATTTTTATGTATCTACTTCCCATGCACGAGTTCTAGGCCACTTCTTAAGCTTTTTATGAGTTTTATTTATGTAATTAAATATGAGAATGAGATGAATGAGTCCATATAGTCCACTGGACACTGAATGAAAAATTTATCCACTACGCAACGTAAATTTATTTGCTTTTTTAATGTCATTTTTTTGCTTCCTTATGAGATAGATGGCATAAGACATGGAAATAGCATGAGATAAGTGACTACTATCCCATACTAACAATCACATACATTATGTTAATGGCCAATAACATAGGAAAAGGCCCATCCATGGCACCAACTCCTTCTTAGGCACACTTTGGGCTCAGTGCATTCATGAGTTTGATCATAACTTGATGCCCAATCACAGTACAATGCACAGGTGGCAGCAACACCACAACTCCACCAAGGACACGCTCATGGTCCAAAATAATAATCAAATAACCAACCAATCATTTAGCACAACAAAACATATTATGCAGCAAATATCAAATTAACAATGCACATATACAAGCAATTAAAATTTTAAAACCCCGATTACCTCACTTGATTGCTAAAGTTTTGAGTTTAAGATAAGTTTCCACACTCTAAAGGTCTTAGATTAAATCAAAGCATATTCTTAGTTGTAATTACAACATAAATTAGACACCTATCATTCCTAGCATTTTGAACATTTAAGAGGCACATACCTAGACTCCAATGAAAATTAAATTCAGATGTCAGCCTTCTCGCTCCAAAAACTTCAATATTCCACTCTAAAACCTTAGTATTTTTGCATAAAATTAGATTCCATTATGTAAGTTAGCTATTAAGGCCAATATTTAACAAAGAATATGTCAAAATGAAAAGAAGATACTTATATAACAATCCCCCTAGTCTCAAACTTTGAAAATCCACAATTAAGGCCAATATTCAATAGAGAATATGTCAAAATGAAGAAAAGATACTTATCTAACAATTCCCCTAGCCTCAAACTCTGAAAATCCACAATAAACCACCAAAAGAGCAAGTTTCATATTTTGGTGATGAAGAAAAATTTACTAAACTAGAAACTTTTCAAACCAAGATGTTAAAGAAAAGGATTGGAACAAGTTTCATACAAATTACCTTAGCCAAATCTTCCTTTAGAAGTAAGAAATCGTGGAAGAGTCCAAAAAACCCTAGCATCAACCCAAAGATGCAAAAATGGAAATCCCCCTTGGTTAAAGAAAGATTTGGTTTGTAGAATAGGGGATGAGGGGCTGAATATGTTAGGATTTTAGATGGGTTTAGGCTAACCTAAAAGCCCAAGATCCATTTGGGTTTAGAAATTTGCTTATTGGGCTAGGCTATATGGATTTATTTGAATTCGGTTTGTATAAGATTATAGTTAGGCCTCCAATTATGGTTTTTGGCACTAATAGATTAATCATAGGGCCCAATTATTAAGTTTCTAACCCATTTGAAATTTAAATCCCTAATAATATTTTATTTTCTCCAAGATTACCAAAAATAATTATTTGTCTCATAATACCCAAAATAATCCTTTTCTCCAAAAATTCCCATTTTTCCAAATTTGCCAAATTTTCCTTATAATAATTTTTTAATCATCCATAATTACTCTTGATAAATTTTGGGTGTTACAATGGTCATACTAGAACTCATAATTATCACATCTGGTAACTAGTACTCATAGTCTTTAAGGCTAACTCAATTGCTTACTATGCTCTTCTGAATTTTTCTTCTGTGAAGTGGGCTTTTATATACTATTTCATTTCTAAGACAATCCCATTGTAATGATACTCGAGAGTATTTTAGCATTTACTCACTACTCTTTATGGGATCATCACTTTCCCATTTTTAGTCCTATCATACTTTCTTTGTTTCTTTCTCTTACTAACTCCCTTTACTTATCCTATTTTCTTTGCTCAATAATTGAAATTAGATGTACCCTATTCATGTATTCATTCTAACTTCCTTCTTTTATCCTATAAATTTTCTATCTCTATGCCTATATTGCACATTCAAGTGCCTTTAGCACTAGCATAATCTATATCTCACAGGGCATTTCATGTCACACATCAAGTTTAGCTATCTTTACAAGATAAGTACCATAAGTTGGTCCCTTTTTCATTTCATTCAATTATGATGTAAGAGACTCAAGATAAACATACTAAACTCATGCTATTTGAGTCTTCAAGCTTTAAAACCCTAGGTACTTTTAATTCTTATCATTCTATACTAGGGATTCCTTCAGAATACTTTTCTTACATTTTTAGCATTATTAGAATCCCTTAATTGTAATATCTGATTTTTGTAAAAACAACGAAAATGAATGCGTGTTAAGAGTAAGTCATCTGAAATGAATTGGTTAAGGTCGAAAAAAATTAGAATAATAATCTAGAAATTATGTAATGAAAATAGGAGGCCGAAGGTGCCTTGAAACGCGAACCAAAATAACCAGACGGAATTCAACGAAATAGTTATGTAACGTAATGACATTTTCATAATTTTAGAAAATTTTTAGAATACTCATAGGAGGTCTTTTTTAATGGAAAATTTGAGTTCTTCAGGATTCTTAGAGGCCTTAAAATCCATGGGAAGTTCCAAGATAATTAAAACCCCTCTGGTGTACATTTTCTAACGACAGTTGACCTAAACTTTGACCCTTTTGTTCGGGAAAGTTTTAGCTCCAAATTGAGTGATTCCAAAGGCATTTTCTAAGTTAGAGAACCTAAATTTTATGATGGAAAAGTTAGTTCTAAAAAAATAGATAAAATGAATCTAAAATAAAAATGCCAAGAAACGGGACATAATGGGAATTTTTAATGAACAAATCTTTTAATCCTTCTTATATTAGGACGCCTCACTCTTTCCCTCCCTAAACCAACTTTACTTCAACAAAAAATAGAGAGGGAGACCTAGAGAGAAAGGCACACAAGGGAAGAGGAAAAAGGAGAAGAAAAACCAAGTGAAAGGTATGGAAATTCATGAGTTTTCTTGGTCTTCTCTTTAGTAAACTTAATTTCCTCCTCCTTCTCCTTCTACCTATAGTTTTTGTTGAAGTTTTTGGTGTTGTTTTGAGGTCAGACTAGAGTGGAGAAGTTCAAATTGGAGGAAGAGAGTCCAAGCAAAAGAAGAAGCATCCGAAGGAAGCTAAGAAACCAAGGTAGTTTTGCTACTTCCATGCTTACTCTTCCTTGTCCTTCTTGTGTATTTCAGCCACCATATGGACAGCCAAGAGGGATTGAATTTTGAATTAAACTAAGGATGAATCTTAGGAATTAGAGTGTGGAAAACAAGAATATGCAAAGAAAACAAAGAAAGAACTGTGATTTTTTAAGATGCATAACCTAGGATTTTAGTTGCACCTTGGTTTGGAAGATGATTCCTAGCCATAATTTAAGGTGTCTAAAAGTTCATGAGTTTCTAAGGCATCAAGGAAGCCTCCCACATACATCTCCCATCAAAGAAAATAAAACAACCTCCTTGGTGCCCAGAAGAAGCTATGTCTTGGTGTAGCTTGGAAGGAGCACCAAGGGAATGTTTTAATTTCTTCCAAGCCTAGTTTTGTGTCATATATGATGGGAGAGTATGAGAGGAAGCCTTGAAAAAAATTTAGGAAGCTTAGAAAGTGTAATGGAGATATGGGTTCTACATTGTAGCATAATAAAGCAACACCTAGCTAGGGTCTTTGAAATGAATGTGTGATGGGTCCAAGGAGACTAAATAGAGTCAAGAGTCATAGATTAAGGGAGAGAATGGAGCTAAGATTATGTTTTCCCAAAGTTGCTTCATTAGGTGCCTTATGGAACATAATTGAACCATATGAGCTATCTAGCTTTTCTAGTGTATGTGTGACATTAGAATTTGTTTCAAGAGCATAATCAAATCCTATTTAATGTATTTTAGGCCAAAGCAATCAAGCTCCACCTTCTTGTGGATGTTTGGTCAAGGGAGAGGAAAGAGTTCCAAGAGTTAAAGTGTGTTCTTGTGTACAAGGTAGCCCCTTTCCTTTCTTTCACATATGCTTGGGTGTTTTCTTGTCTTTGAATGTGTGCATGTATGTCTAAGCCATGAAAAATATTTTTATTAAGTATTTATATGCCATGGTATCATAATGTTTGCTTATGTACTTGAAAGATGTTGTATGGACATGTTTTGGTTTACTTGAGCTTAGTGAAGCTAAAAGTCCCTTAGCTAGGGTGAGGATGAGCCAAAAGTTCTTAAGAATAAGTGAGACAAAGCCAAAAATCTCTAAAAAAGTAAAGCTTAATCAAAAGTCCCTTA